>CAJUYG010000601.1:8122-18556 GCA_910591675.1 Galerucella calmariensis
ATACCCTCTTAAAATATATTTTGGTACGTCTATGAAATCTACTTAATTGAATGATTTATTACTCCTCGTACTGTCTGTACAGACTATAACTTCATTGAAATAGTTAATTTCAACAAGTTCATGGAGTATTGGAGTACAATAATCCCTTAACTAATCGGATATTACAGAGTTGTACTTACTCAAAATTGACGGAATATTTAACAATAATTTGATAGTAGCAGTAACTTTAGCTAGGTAATATTGAAAAATAAATAATTTTAAGTGCCACAATAATTATGGTTATAAAAGTTGGATCAATTCGAATATAAAATTATTGCAGAATAATTAAATAATTTGATTACATTATTGGCATTTTGTTCTACATCATACCTATGGGCGCCTTCTCCGTCCGAGAGCTCTAAGTGCTTAATCCCGGACTGAAGAAGACACCAAGAGCACAATCAATACGTGTCTTCCAGTAACAGAAGTGTAAAAGTCATGACAATAGCGACATTTTCACCTCCAGCTGCAAACCAAAACAATTTTAATCATTTAGAATTGGAGAAACTTTCAATATTCTCCCTAATTTTCCTGCAAGATTTGTCGGCTTAGAATAAGTTCAAAAAGAACATTAATTAGCACAATCTAATAAATCAGTAAAACATTTATAAAATCATTAAACGACAAGCAAACACAAATTAATCAACCATAAAATGATTTATGCAGTTGAAAAGTCTGTAATTTCCGCCAGTCAAATAAAAGAAGCACAAATATTATTTCTTACGTTGAAAACACACAGTACACAAGTGCCAATTAAAAATAATTATATGGTGGGGGGCTATTGCCAATTTGCACATTGTAAAATTTAGTAAACGCCACGTGACTTTATCCATTCAGAACGCGGCATAACAGCGGGAATTCAGGAGAAGGGATAAAAGTAGGTGGAGTTCAGATTTCCCAAACTCAGATCGTACGCAACAGTTCTTAAAACATCTGAACGTCAGTTCACCAGAGACCGTTGAATGGCAAAGAGGTGCCGTACGCAGCTTGGTAACTTCACGCGCGACAGTAGTTAAACGTCTGTGATGGTTCAATAACAAAAAGACTTTAATATAAATGAACAGTTCTTCGTAGATTTCGTTACGATGTTTTGGTTTATAATATTCAGTGGTTTTTTAGTGACAGTGTTTGGAAAAAGTTTTAACAACGTCGACATTCCTCCGAGAGGTTGCGAATGGCAGATGCAACTGATTGATGTCAATGTAAGTGGAGAAGAACCAGTGCTCTACTGTCAAATTAGGACTATAAATAGTGTTGAGCTCGTAATTAGGAATTTAACTCAATCGGACTCGGACCGAGTATCGGTGTTGATGTTGGAATGTAACGACGTTCTATTTTTCGAAAGTTCTTTGGAAACAGCTCGACAAGGTAGCTTTTTATCGTCTTTAAAACACTTAAGAGATCTGAGGATTGAAAATTGCAAAATACGTAACATTCCAGCTGGAGCTTTTTCCCAACTTAGACACTTGAAAAAGTTATCTTTAAGATCTCACAATTCCGAATGGTCAGCTATGAATCTAGAACTGCATCCCGAAAGCTTCAGGGGGTTAGCGGACGTTAGAAGTTTAGATTTAGCTGATAACAATATTTGGAGCTCACCTCCTGAGTTATTTTGTCCTTTGTTCAATTTAAACCATTTAAATCTAACAAGAAATAAACTTCAAAACGCTTCAGCTTTAGGGTTTTCCGATTGGGGCAGTGGACCTTTAGCTCCCGGTAGAGCTTGTGCTAGTAATTTGGAAGTTTTAGATTTATCCCATAACGATGTAATAACCTTGTTAGATAACGGATTTTCAGCACTGAGATCATTAGAAGAACTTCATCTGGAAAATAATGCAATATCAACTTTAGGAGATCGTGCTTTTGTCGGCTTAACTTCACTAAACTCCTTAAATTTGTCGAGTAACTGTCTAGTTGCTTTACCGCCTGAACTATTTCAAAGCTCTAGAGAGTTAAGACATCTCTATCTACACAACAACTCCCTAAGTGTTCTAGCCCCAGGACTTTTGGAAGGATTGGATCAACTACAAGTCTTGGATTTATCATATAACGAATTGACAAGTCATTGGGTGAAGAGAGATACTTTTTCGGGATTAGTAAGATTAGTTGTACTCAATTTAGCCAACAACCAACTAACAAAAATCGATTCTATGCTATTCAAAGATTTATATACATTGCAGATATTAAATTTAGAATATAATAAGATAAGTACGATAAGTGAAGGAGTTTTTATGGAATTAAAAAACTTACACGCTTTAATATTGACACATAATAATCTTGTACGTATCGAAAGTTACCACTTTTCTGGAATGTACGCTTTAAATCAACTCTTGTTAGATTCCAATGAAATAGAATATATCCACCCTAAAGCTTTCGAAAACGTGACTAATTTGCAAGATTTAATTTTAAATGGGAACATTTTAGGCACAGTGCCGCCTGGTATCGGACAACTACGTTTCTTAAGAACCTTAGATTTGGGTAAGAACCATATCAAATCCGTAACTAACGATTCATTCGAAGGTCTAGAAATGCTGTATGGTTTAAGGTTAGTTGACAACCACATTGTTAATATTTCCCGTGATGCTTTTTCTACTTTACCGTCTTTGCAAGTGTTAAATTTGGCTTCAAATAAAATTAGATTCGTCGAACAAAGTGCTTTTTCAAGTAATCCAACGTTGAAAGCTATTCGTTTAGACGCAAATGAACTAACCGATATCAGCGGTGTTTTTACGAACTTAAAAACTCTCGTTTGGTTGAACGTTTCTTCGAATAAATTACTTTGGTTCGATTTCAGTCATCTACCTGTTAGTCTTGAATGGCTGGATATGCACGACAACCAAGTACCGGAATTAGCGAATTACTACGACGTTAGAAACAATTTAAAAATCAAAATGCTGGACGCTAGTTTTAATTTAATAACAGAAATAAAGGAAAACTCAGTGCCGGATAGTGTAGAAACATTATTTTTAAATAACAACAAAATCGCGAAAGTGCACGCCAACACGTTCAACAATAAAAAAGGTTTGGAAAAAGTAGTTTTGTACGGCAACGAAATAAAATTTCTCGATTTGGCAGCGCTAAGTTTAAGTCCTGTAACAAACGACAAAGATTTACCGCAATTTTATATCGGAGACAACCCTTTTTATTGCGATTGCAAGATGGAATGGCTTCTAAGAATCAATCATTTGAGTAACTTAAGACAGTACCCTCAAGTACTCGATTTGGATGCGGTAACGTGCGAGCTGGCCCATTCCAGAGGCGCGCCTCCCCAACCTATTCTATCATTAAAACCGTCGAATTTTCTATGCCCCTACGAAGCCCATTGTTTTCCAGTTTGTCACTGTTGCGATTTCGATGCTTGCGATTGCGAAATGACCTGTCCGGACCGGTGTACGTGTTATCACGATCACACGTGGAGCTCCAACGTCGTGGATTGCAGTAACGCCGATTATAACGACGTTCCGGAAAAAATTCCCATGGACGCTACTGAGATATACTTGGACGGTAATGACTTGGGAGAGCTAGGTAGTCACGTTTTCATTGGAAAGAAAAAACTCGAAGTTTTGTTTTTAAATAATAGTAACGTGAGAGCTTTACACAATCGGACATTTAACGGAGCTAATTCTTTAAAAATTCTACACATGGAAAATAATAAACTCGAGGAATTACGCGGCTTTGAATTCGATCAATTAGAAAATATCAACGAACTTTATTTAGACCACAACGAAATTAGTTACGTGAACAACAATACGTTTAAAAATATGCATAATTTGGAAGTGTTAAAATTGGACGAAAATAAAATCGTGGATTTCGTCCCGTGGACTAACGTCGAAACTGTTTCGCATCCTCGCGTAACCCTCGACGGCAACAAGTGGTCTTGCGATTGTATTACTCTGAATCGTCTCGTAGCCTGGATTCGGGAGACAGGTGGAAATCCTGCTAAAATGTATTGTGCCGATTTAGACAATTCCGAAACCGTCGCCGATGTTATACACCGGTGCGAGGACATGGACAATGCCATTGCGACTTCGGTGATTCAACGGGACGTTATAAAAAGTCACCAGTTATTCGGTGGCGGTAGTTACGTGCCACTTTTGGCGGCTACTCTGGTGGCGGTGATAATTGTGTGTTTATTGGTAGCTATAATGTTCGTTTTTCGACAAGAAGTTAAATTGTGGGCGCATTCTAAATACGGGGTGAGAATTTTTCAAGACGTCAACGGCGAACACGATGGCGATGAAGATAGGGACAGACTGTATGATTGTTATATGGTTTACAGTCATAAAGATGAAGATTTAGCTTCCAGAGTTATCGCTCCTGAATTGGAACAGCTAGGACATACGTTGTGTCTACATTACAGGTAATTGTTCATAATTTATGAGATTTTATTATTTATAATACAAACTAGTCATTCAATATTGATTTGTGGACAAATATCTATCGTTTGAACGTGAATATTTTATTTATTTATTTATTTATTATCTCTGGGAGGGGTCAATTATCCCCGTCGCCCCCATATTAACGCCCTTTTACTACTCTATTGTGGAGTTTAATATTAAATTCAGTTTATTATTTTAATTATCAAATCCAAATTTATTCGTTCATTATAACAGTGCTGTATATTTTTCAATATGGCCTTGTATCAATTGGCCAAAATATCTTAGCTATGATTATGTTTATTTCAAGAAGCTCTCCGCGACTAAAGCTCTTCTTTATTAATTCGTCACAGTGCGACTTCACTGAAATTCAGTTTTATATTACATCTTAAAAGGTACTTGCTTGACTGTGAACGAGAACTCAGTAATTTGCAATTATCTTCATCCTTTAGATAAGCTTTAATTAATTTTCAGCCATCCTAAATATCACTATGACATTTGACGTATCCAGCAAAATGATTAAGTTTTAATTGCTAAAGTGATTTTTCGATTAAAAGGTCTCGCTGAGGCACCTTTTTTCAGAACTATGCACGGAGTAGGCTTTTGATGTATTTTTTTTAACGGTGCTTGTGCACCGAGCTGTTCACCAGTCTGCCCTCACTCAATTTCACTTAAAAACATACATTAAACCACTTATAAACAAATGGAAATATTAAAAATCGGCAATTGGGCGATATTTTATAGAAAGACATACAAGTAATATTAAAAACCACCCAAATATTCTTGAAAACAACAGACATTATGTAATTAAACAAACAAGAACACATAGTTATACACAAAACAATTCAAAAATACATAAAATTAAAATACATACAAAACACTTAATAATATGGAAAAAAACTCAATTTCACACAAATATACATAATAACACTCATTACAACGCACACAAACACTCAATATCATTCAAAAACTCTCGAAAAATACATAAAAACATTTCAAATTATGCAATTATACAATATTTCATTGAATAGGATGCAATCCCTCAAAAAACCTTATCAAATAGACACAGAAACTACCAGGATCACATAATTATGCGTTATCCTATCAATTTCACACAAGAACACATAGTTATGCACAAAAATATTCAAAAATACATGACAAAAACACACAACCAGACAGCTTTTCATTCAAAAACACACAATTACATACAATACACTGAATAACATGTAAAAAACACACAACTCCACGCAAAAACACATAATTACACTCAATATAACGAAAACAAACACTCAATAACACTCAAAAACTCTCGAAAATAAATAAACACATTTAAAAATCGTGCAATTAGACAATATTTCATTGAATAAAATACAATCCCTCAAAAAACGTTATCAAATAGACACAAAAACTACCAGGATCACATAATTAGACGTTATCCTATCAATTTCACACAAGAACACATAGTTATACACATAACAATTCAAAAATAGATGACAAAAACACACAACTAGACAGCTTTTTATTCAAAAACACACAATTATATACAAAAACACTGAATAACATGGAAAAAACACAGAACATCACGCACAAACACACAATAACATTCAAAAACTCTCGAAAGATACATAAAAACATTACAAATTCGTGCAATTAGACAATATTTTATCGAATAAGATGCAATCCCTCAAAAAACGTCATCAAATAGACACAAAAATTACCAGGATCACATAATTAGACGTTTTCTCATCAATTACCTAATACACAATAACACACCAAAACATTCAATAAAACACAAAAATCTAATCTAAACAACTTTAAATGTATACTTTTTTGTTTTCATGAAGAACACATTTCAATTTGTGCTGTCATTGCTTATTATCCTTCCACATAGTACCGTTTTTATTTTGATTTTATTTCAAATATCGCAAGTCTCGTTTGGCGACAGTTCAGACGTTTCTGTTCCTAACATGCGACGTAATATATAAAAGACTCCTGCAAAAAAGGTCCAGTCTCTTGCACAACTACTACGGTTTAAAGTGTAATGCTCTAACCAAAACTGCACACTTCAGTTGACTCGGCTCGGATAAACTAAAATGTGGGTAACGGGTCTCAAATGTCGAGCTAGCAGAATTTTGTGTGAAAATCTCGTAAAGTAAATGACGAAATTGCTTTCATTGTATTAAAAGACATCCCTGTGTTAGAACGTTAGAATAAAAGGAGGATCTGGAGTAAATTTAGCATGTATAATTTGATTAATACAGATGGGAAAATACACTTAAAATCCAAACTGTGTATGTGGGGGATTAGAGGATATTTGGTATCTCTGAAATAAATACACCAACTAACTAACAATAAGCACTACGAAAAAATTATTCAAATGTCATTTTAAATTGTTTCTGAATCTTTGAGTTAATATTTGCTGTAAGATTTCTATTGTTTCCTGTTTGAAATAATATTTTAAATTATATCCATTATAAATTCTGTACTCATTTCCTTAACGTAAATGTTTTTATTTTAAATCAGCACAAAAAAATTTTGTTTTCAGTTCCATTCTCTGTTACATAAATCCACTCTAATATCCTTGAGAAAAATTTTTTAAAAAATTATCCTCAATACATGGCGCCTGCCCTAAATACATTCACCTAAATTCGCATGTTATATAATCTCCACATAAATATTAAATAAAGTTATCTGGGTTTCTCCAAAAAATGTTTTGTTGAATATATTATGCTTCCATAACACTGCATGCGAACTATAGGATTAATAACCAATCCAATTTTTCTTTAAAACATATCTCTAATGAATATTTCTTTTGTTACAGAGACCTCCATCTTATGGGTGGTGCTTCCTATCTTGCTGATGCCATGGTTGGAGCAGCTGACGCTTCTAAAAGAGTTGTATTCGTAGTGTCTCCTCTACTCATCTGCAACGAATGGTCTCGTCCCGAGTTTCGTGCAGCGCTTCAAACTGCACTTAGAGCAACGTATCGACAAAAATTGATTTGTATATTGAGCGGGGATCCGTTAGAACCGATGGATCCTGAACTAAGAGCTTTGTTGAGAGCTTGTACTGTAACTAGATGGGGAGAACGAAGATTCTGGGAAAAATTAAGGTACGCAATGCCCGATGTAATTCACGGTTCAACCGCTAGAAGAAATAAAAAACCTCCAGAAATAAGGTGTAAGCCTCCAACGCGTTATACTCCAGCACCTACAGCGCACGATTCTTGGTGTAAGTACCAGCCGATGCCTGGAGTGCATGCTGTAGCTTTAACTCCAACCCCAACTCAAAGTACGTATGTGTCGGGAGAATCTGCGCGTAGTACTGAAGACGAAGCGGGGTCTAGTTCTAGTAGTCAACATTATGGTTCTGAACAATTGAATCATAGTTATGTGTCAATTGATGGGAGGCCTCCGCAGTACAGTCAGTATCCCCCAGTGCGGAATGAAATTCCGCATCATGTTTACTCCACGATTCCTGATGCTCCGCCTCAAACTAGAACGTATTTTGTGTAAGTTGGGGGCTAGGTAATTTTCCAATTATTAGGCCAGTCTGTTGAGGATTTGAAGTTGTTTATTAAAACTATTTTTGAATATTTTTGGAATTTATATATAAATGTTTATTGTAATGAAATATATATATATATAAATATTAAGATTCGAAAAGTATGCGGTATATTTATGACTATTGAATATTTCAATTGATTCAGATTAATTAATGTAAAAGCTTATTTTTGAATGTTTCTCAATTTTGGTTCTCAAGTTTAGGACTGGTCCGAATTTAAAAAGGCTGTTTTCACTTAATCTATTCTGATTCTATATATTCTATAAATAAACATTTTCGAATGTAACTAGATTTCAATTTGGGGGCGTCTATTGATTACGTGAGACTTTTTAAGGATATTTTGACCCCCTTTGCCTCTTGGTGAGATGTAGCAAGATTTTTCAATCATTTTCTGATAGTGATATTTGCCAAGATCCCCCCTCTCCCCCCAAGTGAAAATTGGTCACATAATTAATGGACGCTCACTTACTATGATGCCAGACGATAGGAGTAACAACTGCAAGAAATTAGCAATACGGCAGATTTTTTTTTAATAAGTACCTTAAAGTATGTACATTAATATACAAAAAAGTTTACCAGTCTATCGATTTCCCAAATTAGAAAAAAAAATCAAAAAACTTTTTTCCGAAATTTTTGAATATTTCGCGCTGGGAAGAATGTAACGAAAAATAAAAAATATAACCGTATAGAAGGAATGTTTTGCAATAAAAAAGGTTCCTTGCGTTTCTTTGGTCCGAGCAATGGTTTGTCCGGAAAAAATTCGGTAAACTAAGTATTTTCTGAAGCGCGCCGGAGTACATTATAAACTATTGTACAGTTATAATGTAGATATTATAGATATTTACGTAATTAGTTATGAAAAGAGCGATATTGTTCAACAAGCGTAATATTTGCCAAAACGAGCGCCAGCGAGTTCTGCATCTTCAATTACAATGATAATATTGAAGTGGAATCAAATGGTGTTAGAAGTATTGTTACTATGATGTATTCACCCAGAAAATTGACTTATTTTAAATAACTGTGTCCTGAATAATGTTTTCAATGTTTATAAATCTCAAAATACTATTGAATTAAAATAATGGGTTAATTGTACAGTTTAAATAATGAAATAATTGTCAGTTTTGACAGTACCTACCTAATTAATGAATTATTCTTCGAAACTCATGTGGTATCTCTATGTTGAAACATAAACAGTTACGTAAAGTTTTTACATAACTACTTTTCATAACTGATATATGAAGGTTATGAAAAATGTGACGTTACCTAACGTCAAGGAGTGACGTAAAGTGTCACATTTGATAGCGGAATTAGATAAATAAAATTTACGGATAATTAAGATCAAGGATATAAATAACAAAATATAAAAGATTATTAATATATATTTTTTTCATACCCTTCTCCAATGAAAATATGTAAAAATTAATTTATCACCTTATATTTATTATTTACAACTTTAACTCTTACCAAATATTGGAAAAAAATTCTGATTGAATATTTATATTTTTTTCCGCCGTGCAGCTGAGTCGCGCGGATGCGGAATACATACTTAGTTTACTGAGTTTTTTACGGACAAACCATTGATCGGACGAAAAAAACGCAGGAGACCTTTTTTATTGCAAAACACTTCCCCTACACGGTGGTATTTTTGATTTTTCTCCACCTTCCTCCCAGCGTGAATTATTGAAAAATTTCGAAAAAAAAAGTTTTTTATTTTTTTTTCTAATTTGGGAAATCGATAGACTGGTAAACTTTTTTTTATATTAATATTCATACTCTAAGGTACTTATAAAAAAAATCAGCCGTATTGCTAATTACTTGTACTTTTGGTCTAAAATGACCCATACCGACTGGTCTATATGTAAAATAGTAAAATTATGTGTATATTTTGTAAATATTTTGAATAAATTATATTTATTTGTACCTAATTAACGAAATATTGTACTAATAATAAAGATAGATGTAAATATATCGAAATAAAAATTTCAATCAATGAATTTTGTTACTATGTAACTCATTTCATTCGACTTAACCACACTAAGAGTGTTGGAAAATATGTTAATTCTGTCGTGGCTAATAGCTTTTGTATCAACTTTATTTTATGACGGTATAAAGAAATTGCCATTAATTTTATTCTGGAAGTCGAGTGGTCGCAACTAAAGTGTGAACAAAACTATTAAGTCACGTTTTTAAGCAGCTGTTTAAATTTTAACTGCCATTTCAAGCGACAAAACTTGTATTTTCATAAAAAAAAGTCCTGTTTTTTTAGTCTATGTCATAAATAACTTTGGTTTGGCAATAAAATAATAATTTAAAAAGATTCTTGAGGTTTTGCTAATTATTTATTTGTTTCTTAATGATATCTGTGATGGAGGAAATTGTGACTACCTGAGTTAATTATTTGGGTACACTGATTTCGATTGTTTCCATCTCTCCTCTTTCCTTATAAAGCTGATAT
>CAJUYG010000601.1:23556-34745 GCA_910591675.1 Galerucella calmariensis
AACACTATTGAGATTGAGCCCTTTAATTATGCATGAATAGAGAAACTACAGGTCTGCGATGACAAACCAGCTTTAGTAGTCGACTGAAAAACGGAGAAAACGTCGCTTCCTTCTCGATTTTTTTTTAGGTACAACCACATCTGGTCTTCACAAAATGATAGAGTAGGTCCTTGGACATCTGAAATCGGAATTACAGCATTTTTTAATAGGGCGAACACTTTTTATTGCGAAATTTGTCAAAAATCTGTCAAAATTATGTTTCATTACCTTTTTAGGTAGCACATACATATAATTGTATTCAATCCTTTCAATCTCGAATTTTGCGTCACAAGTTTGTCTTTTTCTTGCAATGTCTGACCACAAAATAAACACTTCAACGTTTACACAGAATATCTCAATAGACTCACACACACATCCAAAATAATATCTACCTAATCGCAAACAAAGACTGTCAGCAACTGAATCAAGTTATCGGCCAAATTTTTCAGGAATAGACAGGTCGCATTATGCGTATGCGGGAAGCAGAGAGATGTCTGTTCGTTAGAAAGCACTATAATTAAACGAGGCTGCAGAAACTTTCAGGTTTGCGTATTTATTGCTCAAAAACTATGATACTTAGAATAGTGATTATTGTTTCAAAAACTTCATTTAAGTGAAATTTTGAAAAATATAAAGTTTATCGATCATTGAAAGTAGTGCTGCAAAAAAGTAAAGACAGTAAAGACAGTTTTCTCTAATTTTACAAAAAAACTAGGTTTTATATACTTACTAATGAAACTAATGCAGTAATCTTCGTTTTTGTTTTTTCTGCCGATTAAAAAGTTGAAAATATCTTGTTTAGTTCCGGAGATATCGCGATAATTTTGACAGATTTTTGACAAATTTCGCAATAACAAGTGTTGGCCCTATAAAAAAATGTTTTCCGATTACAGATGGCCAGGGACCTACTCTATCATTTTGTGAAGACCACATGTGGTTGTATCTTCAAAAAAAAATTGAAACCTTTTTGCCCCTTTTTCAGTCCACTATAGATGAACATTTGTTGCAGCAAGACGGAGCACCTCCCCATTTGGCAATGGAGCTTCTTATATCTATATTTACCGTTCGTTTGTGGCTTTTAAGAAACCTTTAAGACAACTAACAACATTGGTTGAAATTTTCAATGGAGTTACTTAAACGGGTTTTTTATTTTCCATACATACCATGTTCACTTTGGGGTATAATTTACCCTACTCCAAATAAAGAAACGCTACTGGTTTTGTCATATATATTATTGAATATTTCCAAAAAGGTATCCACCACACAAGTAGAATCAGCTACCTGCTTTTTTTCTCTCTTGACGGTTTAAATCATCAAATGTGAGAAATTTCTTGTATTCCAGTCAAATCAATGAAATTTACGATTACGGTCTAAGGATAGCCCTTTTGGCTTTTATCTGATTCGATATAGCGTGATGGATATACCTAAGATTTGTTTTTGTTTACGAGATTTTTTTGCGGTAAGAATGTGCTGTTTTGACAAGACAATCTATATTCTATAAGTAAGTTTTTGGGGGAGAAATGATGATATTCGAGGGTTTATGTGCATCTGAAAATTCACCAATTTATCAACTTACTTTTGTTTGTGTTTACCGCAAGGATAATGTATGACTCATCTGAAACTTCATCAAAGTTTTTTTCTTTTTGTATTCATGTCGTTAGAAACGGAGTTCCGATTAAATTGATTAATATTATCTAATAATATAGATATACACTGTGGGCCGAAACAAAAGTACATTTTTTAATTGTAGATATTTTTTTTGTTTTTTGGGCTATTTATTTTCTTTTTGCAGGGCTAATAACCTAACATGTCCTCAACATGACTGTAAATTTGGAAGCAAAAATAATGTACAGGGTCGGACTTATAAAAAAAATTATATAACAGAGCATTTGAGCTAGTTGCAAATGAAAACTGTTTTAGCTAAAATTTTACTAATATGCTTTTTCGGTAGATAAACTATCCAGAACACTTCAGTAGAAAGGACATTTTCCAAAATTACCGGATTCGCGAAATACCATTTTTTTATTAAATAACATTTTAACAAATAACACTTTTATGAAAACAGTTTAGTAACTTTAAAGCTTAGAGAAAAATATTATGAAGGTGGCCAACCAACAGCCCAGAATTAAATCCGGTTGATTATTTAATTTGGGGAATTTTCGAACAAAATTTGTATGACGGACAACAATTTGAAACAATCGAGCAGCTGAAAGAAAGAATGCAGTTTGCTTGGAACAATTTTGAACAAGGTGCAATAAATGGGGCTATCAATTTATGACGCAGACGCAGTTAAAAAATGTACTCCTTTATGTCGGCTCACAGTGTACATTGTTTTTAGTGAAATAATACACCGTCACCTACAGATTTTTTCATTTTAATAGAAGAGAATTGGAAAGTTAATAGTGTTGGCGATAGTATGCGGACTTAACAAGAGAAATTTTCCGTAAATAAAATTGAGATGAGAGAGTCCTTTAATACAAAAACAAAACGGCTCTAATGGTGCGCAGGAATCAGGCAAGGAGAAATTGGAGCTGTAACCCAAAAATCCTTAGCTGGATGAACACTGCCATCGTGAAGCCAGTGCGTGGAGTAGTAAAACTAGCCTATTGACGACGAAAGAAAACCTATCCAAAATTCAAGAACTATCCTGTGTATGCATTATAGGAGCAATGAGAACATGCTCAACAGAAAGTGATCCTAGGGCACAACACCTAGGAGATTTTTGGATAAAAGAGGGACTTTTATCTAATTTAAAGCCTGAGAATATCTTAAAATTCCTCCAGGGATTAGAACTAAAGGAGTTACTAGTCTCTGACACTTTCCTCAGGAACTAAGTAGGTACCTACAAGTGAGGGGCACAGTAGATCTCTTAGGTCTCAGTGAATGTCACCCCAATATGCATGCATACATACATACAAATTGCGAAAAGTCTATTCGATCCCTGCGATTTACACAAGTGCGACAAGGAAAATGAGAAAAACACTTGAAAGAGAGAGAAGAATAATTGTGCGCAGTCAGCTGTTGCCAAATGTATTTATCTGTAAAAGCTATTCCCAATTTTTGTCGGCAACAATGTTAAATACCAATAATTGTTAAATCGAAAGCAGTGTATAGATTTTATTTACTGCAGATTGTGATTGGTACATTTATTTTCTTGAACTATATTATTTTATTCTTATTTTTCAAAAGTCAATAATATTACCAATCTCGAATTTCTTCCAATAAATACGACGTTATATTATTAAAAGTTGAATGCAAAATAAGATAATTACTCCTTAGAAAGTACCAAACATTTTAAACTGGCAACGCTGCTTTCATATCAAATTGGTAGCTGGAACTGAAAACACGCCCAACACTGACTGCGAACAATTATTCTTCTCTCTCTTTCAAGTAGTTTTTCTCAACTATATATCCCTTAATACTCATTACTTCCTTGCCTCTGCTCATTTTTTCCTTGATATTTTCTGGTAATTTTCCTTTCTATCACATTAGAAACTGATGACCCGGTTTCAAGAATTAAAATTCCACTTTATATCAACTTATGTAATCGATAACGATCTTTTCCTAATAATTGTGAGTCCAAAAGCCAATTATTTAAAATAACAAGCATTTTTCAAGTCAGATATGTAAAATGGTATTCATCCGTTGAATGTTTATTAGGAAATTAAAGTTTCTACAAATATAGAAAAAATGTACTTCCATGAATTAGAATAAAAAGTACTCAGGCAATTTATAAACAAATCATTCCACGATATACTTTCTTTTTTTTAAGTTTATACAAGGCAGCTGACATTTTTTACACTGATCGTCCAAAATACTATTGATTAAGATAAGTTCTAATTAAAATTTAAAAAAAAAGTCTCTCTAAAGCACATACATAATTTATTATCCTCAATTCTCATATCCCCGCCTCTGATGAGCATCATTAATAAAAACCAATATAAAGAGTCAGAGTGTGTGTGTGTGCTGGCTTACAAAAACCATCCAAGAGGTGAGATGAGCTAACATGCAAACATAATAATAGTACAATCAGAGACGGATTTAACTTAAAACTATCAAGTTTTATCATCACCAACATTGATGATACACGATGACCATTTTTTCAGGTCGCCTTCATTCATACGTTTGGGTTGGGCTCAACAGCCCAGGTACTTGAACTGAATCTTTGTACCATTACCCATGTTATCTACCTTCTTCCATTCCAGAAGCTCAGTGTCTTCTATATAGGCCACCATTTTATCTGGAGGAATCTTCATTAGTTGTGATGGTTGTGCTATTTCCACTCCAAAGTGCTTTCGTCTGAGTCCTTGTAAGTTCTCACAGAAGCAGATTATGTGAGTGGGTGTTTCATCGTAAAGTTCACATTTTCTGCAAAAGTTCACTAACATTGCCCATCCTGGGCAGATGCTTCCTTAGGATATAGTGTCCAGTCACTACTGTCTTCGAATTTCTCTTGCCAAGGTTCAACAGCCTGGGCGACAGCTCCTCGTCTAACGTATTCAGTAGACTCTTAGTATGGAGGTGTCCTTGTGTCAGCCTCCATTTGAATTGGTGTTCCTTAACTAGCCAGATCTCTTCTTCCCCTCTTGTGTAATCCTTTGTAATTCCACAAAACGGTTCCGGACCTGTTTAGCTAGCTGGTCTGCCATTTCTTTCCCTTAAATCTCCTAATGTGCCGGCACCCACAATAGAGACACTTTGTTTTCTCTTGCCAGCATATTAAGGGATTATTCACAGTTTTTTACCAGTTTAGACCAAGTTGTTGGATTGCTTATGGCTTTAAGCACATCTTCTTGATGTGTTACATCAATGCAGGCTATAGTGGCAATCGTCTCTACATAGTTGTTTATGGACCAAGGCTAAGAGACAGCTTCTTTACAGGTCTACTTATTTGTGCCATGGTTTGTTTTGGTCGCCTGTACAGTGCGTTACTTTTTTTTGTATTAAAATAAGCATTAATAAAATCTACTTAAGTATTCTATTCTAAACAGAAACAAGTTGAAAGAAATTGAACATAAGTATGAAACACGACACACAGTAAGCAAACAGTTTCAATCTGGAAAAGCACATAAAAAATAGGACAAAGAAGTTTTAAATTCATTGCACCACGTATATATCGTGAACTACCAAATGACATTGAAGAAATTGGTAACAGATTTCAATTTGAAGAAAAAATTAAAATCTGGTTACAAAAGACAGAAAGACACATTATACATGCCTATATCGATTTTTATACCAACCTTTTCTGTCTGATGTTTAATACAAATATTTAACTACACACATTACATTTTGTTAATCAGCCAGCAACCGCTATTATATTGCTGAAGAGGTCCAGATCATCTACTTAGTTTCAAAACAAAAGAAGGGTATTTGTTTCATGTTTTAGTCTTAAGTACATTTATTTTTAAACGTATATATATTTTGATATTTTTGTGTATTTTAACATGTATTAGTCGTATGTATTTTAAATTTTTGTATTCTTAAATTTTGAATTTTATATTTATCAAAATTGGCCAGTACAGTTTGTTGTATCTATGATGATCACCACGCACAAACCATTAAGTTGGTTTCTGTGGTTTCATTTATTTGCGTTCTATTTTTTTTAACATCGTATAAAACTGTAATGTTTATTTTTGTTGGAAATACATTTTATTTATTGAATAGATGAGGCTTTTACTTGATGTAGATCCATAGTAAATTATGAAATCAAACAATTTTAATTTGTTAAATCTACATTATATATAAACTAAAAGTGACGCGTTTCGCTAACACAGTAGCTTTTTCAAACGAATGGAGGTATAATGAGCAATTAATACTAAATTATACGGATATTTAACAATAAAATTATAATCTCTTTACAAAGAAATGAAATGAATTTGTCTAAATATGGGATTGGGATGGGAACTAAAGTATTTAACAAGTTTACCTGGAAACTCATTCACAACAATCCTACAGGAACTTTTCTAGGTAAAAAGGTTTAATAGGGGAGAATTGTTAATATCAAGTTGGTCGTTAATAGGATTATCTGAATATTTGTTTTTATTTATCTCTAGTGCTTCTAAAAGATTTAATTTGAAGGATTTAGGTTTTATATGCAAAATTTCAAATTTTGAATCGAAAGAGTGTTGGATTGCTAATAAATGATTTGAATAGTTGGAATCTGATTTTTGGTTGTCATAACTACGTTTGTGTTCTGAAATTCTAGTTTCAAAATTCCTAAAAGTTCTACCTATATAAATTTTATCACAGTCGTCATTACCTCATTTTAATTTATAAACTCCTGATTTATCTAGTTTTGAAGATTTGGATTTGTTGTTTTTAATAAATTAGGATAAATTGTTGTCGGTTTTGAAGCAAATATTCAAGTCTAAAGTTTCTAAAAATGATTTTATTTTTAAGGATGGTATTCCAAAGTAAGTTAAGCAAAAATCAGATTCGATTCCAACTATTCAAATCATTTATTAGCAAACCAACACTCTTTCGATTCAAATTTTGAAATTTTGCATATAGAACCTAAATCCTTCAAATTAAATCTTTTAGAAGCACTAGAGATACATAGAAACAAATATTCAGATAATCTTCTTAACGACTAACTTGATATTAACAATTCTCCCCTATTAAACCTTTTTACCTAGAAAAGTTCCTGTAGGATTGTTTTGAATGAGTTTCAGGTAAACTTGTTAAATACTTTAGTTAATCCCATATTTAGACAAATTCATTTCATTTCCTTCTAAATAGATTATAATTTTATTGTTAAATATCCATATAATTTAGTATTAAGGCACTGTATAAATAGAAAGTTTCCCATTATACCTCCATTCGTTTGAAAAAGCTACTGTGTTAGCGAAACGCGTCACTTTAAGTTTAAATATAATGTAGATTTAACAAAATAAAATTGTTTGATTTCATAATTTTATTTATTATTAATATTATTATTCAGGTATTTTTCTGGTAGATACGTACCTGTATAATGAAAAGAGCACAAAATTGTGAAGAGCTCGCGTGGGTTTGAACTACATGACGAAGTAAATTTTTGTTAGACATTTCGAACCGCCCAATATTAGTTTTTATTCGAGAATATTGAACATAATCACAGTGAAAAAAACGACGATAACATCTAAATCATGTCGAAGATGAAGAAGAAACAGGTTTAATTTGTTGGGTATATACTATAAAGTCTCAGATATTTTTCCTCATTATATAACATTGTTGATCATTCGATCGGGCATGATCACCTGGACAAAGGACCAACGTTTAATGCACACAGTAACTCGAGTCAAAACAAAAAAATTCCGATTTAATCAACTATAAATGGAAATTTTCAGTCAATCAATCATTTAATATCGAGATTACCGTCCACCAACGGCTTTTTATAAATTTTTTCTTCCATCTTCAAATTTCAGCCCCTGGTAAAGTCAACTTCCTCATCAAGATACGTTTCCAGTACTTATCATCCATCTTCTAGTACGATATCAAACATTATCTAACTTTTGTACCATATTTGCAAGGCTTTTGAATTACCATCCCACTGCTCTCATCTCTATTCCTATTCTGAACTCTTCAAACTGCTTACGAATTCTAAGGCTGGCTAAACCAGAG
The DNA here is from genome assembly GCA_910591675.1 of Galerucella calmariensis. Lineage (NCBI taxonomy): Eukaryota > Metazoa > Arthropoda > Insecta > Coleoptera > Chrysomelidae > Galerucella > Galerucella calmariensis. The sequence goes on from CAJUYG010000601.1 coordinate 31,195, forward strand.
TATAGAAACGAACTCGAGTGACAGCTTAACGTATCCTAATTATGACACAGGTAGAGTGGTTATCCTGACGGGAATAAGCGTGCGTCCGATTTTTCGAGTCCTCGGTACCTCTTTAAGTGTGACCTGGAACCCACAATAAGGTAACCATGTTGTTCTCACCTAGTTCATTTTCAAACTGAGTTGTGACAAGTTTTATACTGAAATCCATTGTCCATATTTTTCATTTTTGGATACTTTTTGTAATTTAGTCAAATGCGACCCAAACTTGTTTCTCTAATTGAAGATACTCTACTATATATTCGATTGGTTTCTAAATGCCGACCACGCAAATATTTTAATTAGCTACAAGAAAAAATATCAAAATTCACATTTACCATATTCTAATTTAATTACGGTGTTTATAAGAATTCAAAATGGGTGGCCAGTGATTAACTAGGAGATTTCTTCACGAAAGCCAATCGATTAATTTATTATATATAAAATATCGATGGATTAGAGTCTTATTCCCAAAACTACGAATTCTTTTTTAAACACATATTTTGACAGAAACATAAAATATTCTTCGATATATTTATTCGACATAAAATAGTACATAGGCGTACTCGAGGTTGTTTCGTGTATTGCTACGCAAAACCTGTCATTTCTGTCGTGAATTCGTCAAGTTGTCAATTATCAGCTACGTTGGTAATTCCGAATAGGCCCATTCCACATTTCTATTGCTCTATCGTTATAAATGATTCAGTATAATATTTTATTAAAAAATTTCTCAAAATCCGTTTTTTTAAATTTTGAGGTCACTGGTATAAATTTTTATTGTTAATCCACATACCAATTTTGAAATAATTTTATTTTTGTATAATCCCATTTGTCTGCATAAAAATACTTTTATTTTGAAGAAACATTTGAAATTAAATCGTATACAAATGTCTTCGATGTGTTGTGTGGATTCTTCAACTTAAACCCCTTCCTCCGGCACTGGAAACAACATCAATAAAACCACAGGTTGAATTAATAATAAGGAATATAAAATATTTCCACGGCTACATTTGTCACCTCAACCAATTGACTGCACAATATTAGAAGATATATGTTTGGATGCGGAATGCATTTATTCAAAATAACGGAAAACAATCTTATTTTATGTGACCGGAGAATTTAAAACTGCGGCCATAAAACCAATATGTTTTTTAGTATTTACGTAGAAAAATAACGCCAAAGTGGGATGTAGAATCTCAAAGAATATAAAGTATAGTTTGTATCAAATTATATCGTCCTCGCTTTTGACGGCAATAATCTAAATACGACCATTTACGACCTCCTTAAGAGAATTTCACCAACAACAGTCGAGTGACAAGGTAAAAGCGGACTTGCTCATAGTTTATTTAACTTAAATAGTATTTAATAATCTGTCATTTAGGAGGAAAAAAAGTTTATTGCAATTGGCCCATTAATTTTATGATTGCCGGCAAAAGTGGCGACGATATAATTTGAGACAAACTATACATATTCATATTTTTGCGGTCGGTGATGGTTTCGGTACATTAAAATTTTGTTAAATATTTTTTAAACATTTTACAGTGTTATTAAACCACAGCAAATACTTTCCTTATTATTTAGTTCTTTTTTTTTCAACAGAAAGTCTAAAACAAAACCACAGGACTTTTGTTTAAAAGCTGGTAGAAATAATTCCACCAATATTGTGGACAAAATAGTCATTAGAGTTATTTTCTGTTCCTTTAAAAATAGGAGACGGCATTTTGACGTTAAATTGATTATATTTAAAATAATAAATAAGAAAATTTGACTAATATAACCTATTTATCTATAGGACAGATTATAAAGAGAATAGATACGAATCCCGGTAAAACATCAAACGATTTTCAGCTCCTTCGTCAATGACCTTGGACCTTTGACTCGGTATGGCCGCGATGTTGCCAGTTTAAAATATTTTCTGAATTTCTTAGGTACCAAATTGCACTGTTGACTCGGGGACTACAACAATTTCTGGTGCCGGATCTAATTTTTTCCACTAAATCTTCAAAGCTGCGCCATTAATTAAAACAATAATCATAATCGAATATATATTTATGTTTTTTCTCTTATTTTTTGGGAATCAAACCACAATAATGTTTTTTATTTTTTTATTTCGACGTTTCGGTAGCGTTCCAGCTACCGTTGTCAAGATTAATTAGTAATAATTTAAAAAAAAGCGCTATCCCAATAAAAACCGTTCCATCTACTATGAATGGATAAAATTTGACAACAAAGTTTTGTAGTCTTAAACTTCAAAATATTATTGATTGTCTGGTTCGTTATGTCAGATAGGGACCAAAAATTATTTTATTACTAATTAATCTTGACAACGGTAGGTGGAGCGCTACCGAAAAGTTGACTTTATAATCTGTCTATAGTTTTATTGTCAGCACCGGCTAGGCTTGCGATATCTGTCCATTATATCTCTATTCTGATCTCTAGAATAATTTTTATTCTTTGGAGGAATTATTAAGGTCCCAGTGAACACCACGTCTAAAATCATTGTTTCAAGCTACGAATAAGTCCATCGGAGTGTAAAATATTCTTTTCATCATATCGAGGATGACTTTTAAGTTTGTCAAGTTTTTACTTGACAAATTCGAAACGGTGAGTCCAAAAAAAGTATCAATTATAAAATGGTAAAATTGAAAGGTAGTAAAAATTCTTGAATTAGTTATACAAAAAGATATTTCATTGTTCGATATTGTAGGAGCAAGAAATTATTTTTACTTTGAGCCTGTCTGTCAATATACACGATGAGATTTGTGTTTATGACTGAAAAAGCGGAGAGTATTTCAAATACTTTTCAATAACTCTTGCTCCAAAGACAAAAAACCTGTAAAAACCAGATAGTAAGCTGAAATTAGTTGAATTCCAGAGGCTCAATAGTATCTAAATTTTTTTAGAGCTAAATAATTGATAAGGGTTTAATTTTTATGTTTTTGTTTATTTTTAAAACACATTGAATCAATAAACTTTATTTATAACTAACTATATCTAAAGCTGTACTGAGCTTTTTATAAAACTTTTAATCCTGCCTCTCTAAATCTTTGTTTAATACATTATGAATTAAAATATTGCAGAAGTGGACATTCTCAGAAAAAGTCTTTGAAATCTCCCGACTAATATAAATGCTATCGATTCAGATGGAAAAAAATTATGACCGGTAGTGGCCCCTTTTCCTATAAAATTACATGCTTCCGTCATCAGACTTATCCAATCTTTATATACGGGGGTGATTGTAATCCATATCAGGCAATAAAAAATGGTACAGGACCGTCTCAGCAAGAAATCTCAATAAATATCATACTAGAAATCATACTAGAATGAAGTTTCGGTTTATATTCAATAATGTTTACAGTATTTATTCTTTATAGTTACAATTGTTTCAGTTTCGTCCAAGCTGCCTGCTACCTGTAGTCAGTAAAATCATGAAATAGCCAATAGTCTGCTATAATGTTAGGCCAGCCGGTATGTATAGTCTGTACAGAAAGTACGAGGAGTAATAAACCCTAATT
>CAJUYG010000601.1:45238-122446 GCA_910591675.1 Galerucella calmariensis
AATAACAGAATAACAGAATAACAGAATAACAGAATAACAGAATAACAAAATAACAGAAATGAAATGGTGACATGCCAAAAGTTCCTAAAATTATTGGCCACCGATATGTTGAGTATTCAGTCAAAAAGTCATTTTAAATTTTTAGATATACGCTTCGGGGGTGTATTCATTATTTTGATAAAGCAATATAGATGTTCGCAATGATAAAAAAGATGCAAAAATCTTATGTTTTGAATGGTAGACCTTAACTGTCATTCTTGTCAGAAAAAACCACTTTTGTTGGCCACACTGACCTTAGACTCAACTCCTCTATTGAGTCCCTATCGACTCTACCAATATTTGGAACATGACTCTCATCATTTTCACTTTTTTTACAGTTTTATCAATTAAGTAAGTCAGTGACTCTAAAATCGTAAGCAATATTCCATATTCTCATTACATTATGCTCTAGTGAGTTCAGTAGGTATTGAAAAAAAGAAACACATATCTATATATTGTGTGAAGAAAAGATCAAATACCGCAAAACAAATAAGTTTTATAAAATAACCACTCGATGGCAAACAAAGAAAACAACAAGAAGTTGACGGGTTTTTCTTAGAAAATTGCATGATCAGTTTTGTTTTGTTTTGCCACAAATGGTTTTTTGTCTTGTTACAGATATCTTCTTGTCAAATTATAGTAGCCTGCATAAATATACGAGGGTCGCTTTTTACATTTTGCATATAGAGCAAGAAAAAAACAGTAGATAGGTCGGAACTGTATAGAGTAGAGGATGCTCCAACTATTCCATGTTTTCGTACTTTAAAAGTTTTAAAATTGTAATTCGAGCCATCCGGAAACTTGCATTGTCTTGGTGGAGGCTTATTTGTCGTTGGGGTTTGTGTTTTCGAAACTCTTTGAACTTGCAGAGAAATTGACCCGCTTTTAGGACAAATGCTGCCACAATATTTTTGGAAACGCTTCGAGAACTTCGTTGGTTTTGGTTCAACACCCAAACAAACTACTGACGTTTATTTTCGGGTTAATAAAAGTAAATCCACTGCTGTATATATTGTGGAGGAGACAAACAGTTTATTTCTTTGCTACAAAAGTAATTCTGCATGTTGATGAAATTATAATTAATTTAATACACTTTCATTGAAAATATCTTTAGCTATTAGGCCAGACGATAGGGGTAACAACTACAAGTAATTAGCAATATGGCTGATTCTTTTCCATGAGTACCTTAAAGTATGTAGATTAATATAAGAAAAAGTTTACCAGTATATCGATTTCCCAAATTAGAAAAAAAAAATCAAAATCTTTTTTTTTCGACAAATAAAAAAAACCACCGTGTAGGGGGAGTGTTTCTCAACAAAAAAGGTTATCTGCGTTTCTTTCGTCCGAGCAATGGTTTGTCCGGAAAATATTCGGTAAACTAGGTATGTATTCCGCATCCGCGCGACTCTCTGAAGTGCGGCGGAGTACATTATAAACTATTGTACAGTTATAATGTAGATACAGTTGGCAGAAGCAAACGTGAGCCCTGGTGGGCGTGTTCATGTCGCTGTAGTTGTATTTTTGTAGTAACAGTTCGATATTTTGAATCGATAAAAAAATATCGATACCATAAATGACAACTGTTAAGAGCTTGTAAACAAAGTTAAACTTGCTAAAAATGTAACTCTAAATTTTAATAAAAAATTTAAATTGGACCAAAACTAAAACTACCGTTTGCCCTAAATGTCTATATTTTCAAATTACATGACTGTATTAATGTCATGAAAAAGAAGGGTCAAGTTTCTATGGAAAGCAACAAAATATGTGCAAAATATGAACTGGTAATAGTCCAGTGTTGCCGATGCAAAAATGAAAATTACCCGAACTTACTATTCAAATTATCAGAATTTGTCAAAATTACCAAAGGGACATATTGGTTATCTAAATAAAGTCTCCGACCCCAGTCAATATGGAAAATCCCCAAAAACAATAGCCATTTTATATATCACTTCTACAAAATATTCGAAAATCTATTGTATCCGAATTAGTGAAATTATCTAAAAATCGGATAATCATCCTCGCATTGACAACACTGATACAGAATGAATAAAATGATGTATGTTGATGAAATCACTCGGTCATATTATTTCGATTATATTTAACAATTACTAATGGACAATCGTTAACATTGGCTCTTGATTGGCTGCTTGCGATGACCTTATTTTAGTTCGCATATTTTCCGGGGCTCATGTTTGGTTCTGACAACTGTATAAATAATTGTAATACGGCGTTTTGAAGAGGCTTTGAAAATAGCATTTTTTTTTGTAGCACAATCATTTTTAGCAAATTACTTATAATATATAATATGAATATTATATTCTAATAAAAAACCTAGTATCTCAATAAAAAATATATTATATAATAAGGTGACATTGAAACAATTTTTCGAAGGATGGAAACTGTTATTTAGGAGGTCTGTTCCATAGATAAAATTTACGGATAATTAATTTTTTCTAATTAGTAAATAAGGCACTTTTCATTATTTTGTAAATTTAAGGAATCTTGAATTTACAAGAAAATATATATTAAATACTGTAACTTTGATAACACTGGAGTAATTTTAATGGGGTTTGCGTAGAAACTTCTAAGATAAAGAATATATAATTACAAAATTAATTAATTAACATATATTTTTGGATTCAATGATTTTTTGTATTCTAAGCGAAAATAGCAATTTTCATAGATTTGGGTAGGGATCTTCTTTATTTTTTGAAAATAAAATTTGATATTTATGTGATATAAAGATTAATATCTAGCGAACAAAATGTATATAGTGAGAACGTATAAAAGATGGTTAATATATAATTTTAAGATATCATTTTTTTATATCTTTTTCCAATAAAAATATGTAAAAATTAATTTATCACCTTATATTTTTTATTTACAACCTTAACTCTCACCAAAGATTGAAAAAAAGTTCTGATTGGATATTTATATTTTTTTCCGCCGTCCAGCAGAGTCGCGCGGATGCGGAACACATACTTAGTTTACCGAATTTTTTACGGACAAACCATTGATGGGACGAAAAAAACGCAGGAGACCGGTTTTATTGCAAAACACTTCCCCTACACGGTGGTATTCTTTATTCTTCTCCTCCTTCCTCCCAGCGTGAAATATTGAAAAATTTCGAGAAAAAAAAGTTTTTTGATTTTTTTCTCTTATTTGGGAAATCGATAGACTAGTACACTGTTTTTTATATTAATCTACATACTTCAAGGTACTGATAAAAAAAATCAGCCGTATTGCTAATTACTTGTACTTTTGGTCTAAAATGACTCATACCAACTGGCCTACATGAAAAAAAAATACCATCCACATTTCAAGTCGTTTCTTAAACGAACAATCAGAAAACCAGCCAACCATATGACATAACACATTTTTTTTTTCAATGTACACTTCAACCAGTTTCACAAAACTCCATATTATATTTAATTAAGAGCAGTATCTATTATTAAATCCGGATGAATGTTCTCATAGATGTTTAATAGAAATAAAATTTAGCTTATCAGTTGGATCTAGGGTTGGTAGTTCCCATATTTCAGAACGAATGGGAAACCGAATAGGCACCGGTGCATTTTATAGAATATCAGAATGAGGCGTTAACGAATTTAAATCAAATAAAATATAATTAAGGGCTTGTCCGTTATGTTAAAATGTAACGGAACTTTATTTCAACAGTAGGTACTAGCAGGATTTAATATTACTTTGCATTTTATTATGTTTTTCACCTGGCGTGACGAGATTTTTTTATTTGCTTGGAAAAAAACTGAAATAATAATAAATTTTTACTCTGAGGTACCAATCTAATCCAATAAACATCAAGTACCCTACAGATGGATGGATGGAAAGCCTCATTTTGGCCTTCCCTCTCTTCTTTTCCTAATGAGAGAAACAATAGGCGTTTTCGGAAACTTACTCCGGCTCACTAACTCGATCCAGAGAGGTCACGTGATGAATCACTCCGATCACCACTCCGTCTGGAGTGGGTCAGTCATTCAGTCAACAACTCGAAAGTTTCCGAACACGGATAGGCAACTCGGGTTAGGTAAACGAACGTGCAGGTTAGGGATCGTGTCCACCCGAGTAAGTTTCCGAAAACGTGTAAAGATTGGATTATTTAGGAAGCAAAATAGTTATCAGGACATAAATCCATTAAGGACTTATGTGTATAACTGGGTGGATATACTTAAATATGGGGGTGATGTACAAGAAGCCTATAGATTGCAGTTCTCCAGGCTCCAAAAGCCTTCTGACATAAATGCAAATTTATTTGATACAACTTCAAAAATTACTTGGAAACAGTATCTGGTAAACGAAGTTGAAGGAGATGGGATGATTCATTCATACGTTTGGACTGGGCTCAATAGCCCAGGCAATTAACTGAATCTTTGTACCATTACCCATGTTATCTACCTACTTCTAATCCAGAAGCTTCGTGTCTTCTATATAGGCCACCAGCTTATCTGAAGGAATCTTCAGTAGTTGTGATGGTTGTATTATTTCTACTCCAAAGTGCTTCCGTCTGAGGGATGTTTTTTGGTATACAGACGGGTCAAAGACGTTTAGTCTAGTCAACAAGTGCCTTTTTGGCCAACTTTTTTCAGCAGTCTCCGAAAATTATGATCGAGGTGTCATTCGATTCGGGATGGCATCTAGATGATTTAAAAAAAAATGAAACAAAAACAAAAATTGCAAAAGTTATTAACAATTAACTAAAAAAAGGGGGTTTAGTTTTTTGCGAATATCTCAAAAACTAATAAAGATTTTTCAAATTAAAAAAAAGATTTGAAGAGAGGAGGAAATTTCCTAAGAAAAACCCCGACTCCCGGAACTGTGGGAGCAATATTTATAATTTTCCCAGAGGGATGAAAATACGGCTGAAAACGGGTGTTCTGGCTTCCGTAAGCCACGCCTACTTTGGACACTATTAATAAAAATTATTTTAACATATTAAATATGAAATTATAGAAATGAAAAAATTCAGGGGCTTACTGGATAGATAAATGAACAATAATCCCCCTGAAAAAAAATTTTATCACAATTTCTCAATAAGTTATTCAATTGTTAACTAATAATTTTTTTCTGCTTGAACATGAACATTGCAAGTGTGGTAATTGTTAAACTATAAATTTGAGATTTTTTTCTTCTCTTGGAGCAGTTCTTGAAAGGCTTCACGATAGATTTTTTTTTTAAATATTATTATTGATCCGTTTTTATGTTATTAGAAGCTGCATAAAAATAATTTTTTCAAATTTTTATCTGTTATTGTTTAAAAAATTGTTATAAACAAATGCGTTGTTTATTAGATAATCGAAATTTTTTTTATAGAATTTCAATCTTTGATACAAATAATGATTTTTAAAAGAAAAATTGCTCTTAAAAAAAATTTTTTTATTGCTTAAAAACGCATTTGTTAATTAACAATTATTTTCTCCCACTTCTAATTAATATTAAGGAACAATTCTTTTTTTTAAATCATTATTCATTTTTCTTTTCGATATAAAAAAAATTTCGTTTTATTTATTTTTTCATTGTTTATGTAATAAACAATTTGTTATAAACAAATAAATTTTTACCTTATATTTTTTTTCCTATTCTACTTACTGTAAAAAAAACATAATAACATAAAAACGGATCATTGATAATATTTGAAAAAAAAAATTTTTTTTAATGATTAATTCAAGTTTTTAATTTTGCAACAACGATAATTATTAATAAAAACCTGAAAAATAAACATTTTCAAATTTTTCCAACGGGGATCTATTATGAAGCCTTTCAAGAATTGCTCCAAGAGAGGAAAAAAACTCAAATTTATAGTTTAACAATTATCACACTTGCAATGTTCATGTTCCAGCAGAAAAAAATTATTAGTTAACAATTGAATAACTAATTGAAAAATTGTGATAAAATTTTTTTCAGGCGGATTATTGTTCATTCATCTATCCAGTAAGCCCCTGAATTTTTTCATTTCTCAAGTTTCATATTTAATATGTTAAAATAATTTTTATTAATAAAGTGTCCAAAGTAGGCGTGGCTTATGGAAGCCAGAACACCCGTTTTCGGCCGTATTTTCATCCATCTGGGAAAATTATAAATATTGGTCCTACAGTTTCGGAAGTCGGGTTTTTTTTAGGAAATATCCTCCTCTTTTCAAATCTTTTTTTTAGTTTAAGAAATCTTTATTAGTTTTTGAGATATTTGAAAAAAACTAAACCCCCTTTTTTTCAGTTAATTGTTAATAGCTTTTGCAATTTTTCTTTGCGGAACTTCATTTTTTTCAAAAATCATCTAGATGCTATCCCGAATCGAATGACACCTCGATCATAATTTTCGGAGACTGCTGAAAAAAGTTGGCCAAAAAGGCACTTGTTGACTAGATTAGTTGGACGGCGTAGGAGCCGGTATAGTAGGGCTAAAGCAAGGGATAGCCTTCCCAGTAAGCCTATCAAGGAATGTCACAAGTTTCCAGGAGGAAATGACGGCGATTCACCACTTTCTGGAAGAAATGAAAAGGCAGAAGAGAACATATCGTTCAATTGCCATCTTCACATACAGCTAAGCACTCTAAAGCATGCACGCTAAAGGCACTCAACTCCGTGGTCAATTCTAAGCTTGTATGGAAGTGTGAGCGGGCCCTAAACACACTGGGTGAGCGTAGCAATGTTACGGTAGCCTGGGTACCGGAGCAACGAAAAAGCGGATGAAACAATGCCATTTGTTGGGCTGGAACCTTCTGTGGCGTTGCAAAAACCATAACAAGATTGGAAACAAAGAAGTGGGTCGCCCACAAATATCGGAAATGGTGGAGGAACTTACCAGGACAGAGGCAAGCGAAACAGTTCATAGTAGAACACTCGCCAAAATTTACAGCAGATCTGATGGCCAAAGATAGGAAAACTGTCAAAGCTGTAGTGGGTCTGTTAACGGGGCATTGCAGGCTCAATAGGCATTTAAAGCTGATGAGATTGACAAACGAAGGTTTTGTCACCTAGAAGAAACGGCTGAACACATTTTATGTCAGTGCGATAGCCAAAAGCCACCTCATAAAATCTAATCTAATCCACTCCAAAGTGCTTCCTTCTGAGTCCTCACAGAAGCAGAGTATGTGAGTAGGTGTAGAGTTCACATTTCCTGCACATAGGTTCAATAACTTTGCCCATCCTGTGCAGATGCTTGGGATGCTTGTCCAGAAGGATGAGCTACATAATATGGTCAAAGTGGTGTTCAAACCCATCCTCTATAAGATACTGATATATTTAAATATTTTCGAATTTTCGGTACATTGAAAATTATAAGAAGTAAATAAATAACTCTTTCTCTCTTACACCAAAGCTAAACTTTTCCATCTTAATTATCAACTTGCCAACAGCGACATTTCAGAAAGTCACATATTAGCTTTTACAGTAATTTTCTACGATGAATAACATTTAAGTATTTCTTGAAAATTTGTAGATTCAGTAGCGCATCTTATAAATTTAAGAAAATATATATTTCTACCGGGTCGTATTCTTACTTCACAATTATTATTGACAAATAAATAAATGGAAGATCAAACATTTTCCATTTTTTCCCTTTTCTGCTCTTTCTTTGTCTCATTTTAAACCTTTTCCAAGTTTTATTTCGATGGATTTATCTTACAGCAAACAAGGCATCAATTACAGCCTTTCTATCAATGGGGGCTAAGTTAGGTTAGGTTTCTGAAGTTAGTTCTTCAAACTAAGTCTGATTTGTTCCTCATAAGCTTAGAGTGGATTCAATGAGGTGTTTTCCTAGTGTTCACGGGACGATAACAGCAATAATAGTATATTATACACCAAGGTAGTGAAGACTATTATTATTAAACGAGCGAAATAAGGTGCGAGGTTTATAAATATCTTCAACATTGAAACAATTCACAAACGCACCACGAGAAGCGTTTACCCCGTCGTCTGACTGACAAGTACACTGTCAGTTTTCGATATATTATGAACGTACTCGTTATGTCATCAGTCATTTTTGGTTGAGCGCGAATTTTAAACTAATGGCATTTAGATTCAAATAATTTTATCTTGATAGATAATTTCAGGCAGCAAATATGTTAAAAGAGAAAATCTCCTGGATATACAAAATCATGTTGCACGAGTTTTTGTTGAACTACTATCCCTGAATTTTAAAAATATTTGAATTTGTCCATAATTGACCTGGGTTGATAATAGAAAAAATTATTAACCACTAATAGAGAAATTCAACTTCTCAGTTGGCTAGAAGAAGCAATAATTGTACAACATAGCTAGTAGTGAAAAAAATATATTTATTTTAAAATGGAAATAATATTTAAAATTCAATAAAGTTTTATGTCTCTCTCAGTAATTAATTCCTAGCAGAAGAGATCTTTTAAAATAATACAAGATATGGAAAAGTTTTCTATTAGAGACGCTGATGACTAAAGGAGAAATGGAATCAACACGGGAAATTTCCAGAAATCTGTGTATGTCTGGATTCTGGAACTTTGCTACAATATGTACTTAGAGAAAACGGAATTTCGAGTTAGTGAGTTTTGAACTATATTGAAAATTTGATGCACGGAGTTTAAAACCGCAAGTCATTTGGATTTGAGAAGTTTCCAAATGTGAATTACATTTGAAGTTTTTTTTTTCCAAGGAAATCAACAAATATGTGATGACTGAATTATGGCAAATATTGGAGAAAGAAATTTGAATAAAGAAAACAAACAAAATAGTCACATTCTTCTCTAACGGAATTTTATTACCAGAGAACTTCCAGACAAACACGAAATCCTAATATCGGTAAACCAATCGTAAACCTCTTCGCCGCCGAAATATTTTATTTGTTTATTGCTCTTTTTGAGAATATAACAAACGGTTCACAGTTAGAATCGGGGAAAGTACATTTTAGAGATTACGGTAAATCGGATTTTAGGTGTTTACAACCCTAAGACTAACTGTAAATCATTGCAAATGTCGGTTTATTGGTATCTATATTTGTTAACGGGAATATAGAAGGGATGTTTTTATCCGAAAACAAAAAAATAAACTGGGAAATAAAATGAAATTGTGGGGGGAAAAGAGGATGAAAAATAGTTTCAACAAATCAATTAGTATTAGACAAAAGCCCAAGTAGCAATTTCAATTCTATAAGGTTTGTATAAACAGCAACAAGATATATTATCTTATAGGATACTAAAATTCTTATAACGGTCTACAACATGTTTGGTTGTATAACAGTTCTATTAGAAGTTTATACAACTCTTATATGACTATTCAATACACATTTATACAACTCTTAAACGACTGTTTTATAATCATTTATACAGCTACTATAAATGATTTAATAGTATGTCATGTAGTCACATCTATAAAATGGGATTGAAGCGGCACTATGAAGGTCTCGCAAAATGGTTGTATAATGCAATATATTTTTTTATAATGCTGTTGCTATATAGCAGTTTATAAAAGCATTTCATTTTTTAGTGGAGAATATCAGAACCAAATTATATTTCAACTTGAACGTGCCTCATACCAATTGTGGAAATGGAGACTTATCAAAACGACTTGGGCCGCTTGGGCGGACATCGATAGTGAAAATTATAATTTCTTTTGGATGGTTTAATAGCACAAATTTTGATGCGCCGCAAATTTTACTGATAGATTGTAGGTATATATTTTGAAAGAAAATGAAGCGCTTCAATTCTGGTTAAGTTTCAAGTAGAAAAAAAAATAGTTTATCACTTCATATGAATATTCTTCCACAATATAATTCTTTAAATAACGATAAAGTCACATTTTTAAATTTGTTTCATGTTTCCAACTCAATTGCTCATAATGGCGGCGATAGCGGTACAAGAATTGCTTATTTAAACATGGCGATTTATAAAACAACAATTTTATCCCAAAGAAATGCCTTAAACAATATTTTATTGTAAAATGGAACGGTATACGATAACTGCTTTATAACGAAGAATATTTCATAGTTGTTTTCTACAAATACATATTTATAGGCTTTTATTCCTGTGTACCTATAAGAATTAGCAATAAAAAAATTTACATATTTCTTCAATTCATATTTCAATTCTGATAGAAAGCCCATTAGCGGGGAATTCGGAGTAATGAAATATTATCAGTTCCTTTCTCTCAAAGTTTTTGCAATGTATGCATGTATTAAACGTGAATGATATATGTTGTCATAGAAAAAGTATAGTATGCATCTTGCCACAAAATGGCTATTTTGCACTCGTATGAACTTGCCTTCGGCTCGTACTGCAAATTTCATCCTCGTGCAAAATGGGCATCATTTTGTGCTCATTGCAAAATATATTATTTTGATACTGTATAAACTTGCTTATTTTAAAAGAAATGATCGTATAATGCCTTATAGCATATATTGTAAAAGTCGCTATAGAATCATTTAATACAACAATTTTCTTAAAAAAAATTATCGCAACAAAAGGCTTAATAAAACCAAAAAGTCCTTAAAACAACGCTATTCGACTGTTATACTACAATTCAGTCCTCTTAGAATTCCATTTTGCGAGTTGGGAGTAAGGATAAAGAAAAATTAGGCAGAATATATTTTTAAACCAAATAAAATTTCATTTTTTCTTTTTTTTCTGAAAGCTGTCTAAATTAAATTATAATTTTCAAGAAAAAAGTCGGCACACCCTTCAATTGTCTGATGCGTCAGAAATAAGTAAAAATATAATCCGAAAAATGGAATTATACGGTATAATAATATGGTCAAAATCACCTGCCCGATAAGTATGTAAGGCGGTATAGTTTTTGAGTTCGAAAAAGCGTTTGTTTTTACTTAGTCATGTTTGCAGATAGACTTACTCAGCGCTTTTTTCAATCTTTCTTTGAAAACTGTCTGTAACCTTCGTCAAATACACAATGTTATTCTTCGAAATACATAATTCAAAACGACGATATCGTGATTGTGAGAATCTTGTTTTTTTTTCGAATCTTACAAAATTAAATGCATTCAATAATATTCAACTTTCATTTGGCCATTGGCTGTACAAAATCTTCCTATGAATAAAACCAACTTTATAATTTTCTACATATAGTCAAATGCAGTCTTATCATGCGGGTCATACGATCCAACAAAGACATACTCACCGTTTTTGTTTTCTTTTATTAACTTGAATAATGCAAACATTCAGACTCGCCACAAAAAGTTATACTTTTACTCCTAATAAAACAATATACTATTGTATACACTTACGCGTAACTTTTTCCGAGTCCACGAAAATTGTCGAGAAGCTTTAGGAAAAAATAATTTGAGATATAATAAAAGTTACATCATTTAATCATCGTTGTTCCATATCAATTTCTTTAACACCCTCCGTTTTCGAGATATACTCAAAAAACGGGAGTTTGAGTTTTCACGATGCTTTAAGTCCAAAAGTTTCAACTTTGGACAAAAATGTAGAGAAACCTTTTTTGTGTAGAATGAAATAATCTTTTTTTTATTGAAATTTTTTTTTTGTAAAATATATCGTTCGCGCCTTATATGCCGCAACGCGTTTTTCGGAAGACTAAATGGCTCCTCCACACTTCCGGTCATGCGGAAACCGGCAGATTTTGTATTTTTAGTGAGTTTTAAATTATATTCTTCAAAATAAAAAAAAATAAAAATCGCGCTCCAGAATGCCGGATTAACGTTTTTTTTACAAGTTCGCGACCCTATAACTCGGCGGCGTCAAGGACTTATCGTCAGATTAGTTAAATTTAGTCTTAAAACTCTAAGATCAACCCCCAATATCTTAATCTGACGCGCTCGAGTATTTCAGACTATCGATATTTTATTTCTAATCAGATCGTTTATCCTAGGTGCGCGTCACTACATATAGAGCTGATACTTTCCAAAGTTGTTCTATTAGGTCTAAGGTATCTCTCATATCTTCAACTGCCATGCTCGAGTATCCCCGAAAAATCCCCTATTCGCCTCCCTAACTATTTGAAAAACAAATAATTTCTTGATGAATCTTATTATAAAAAGCAAACGCAAATGTGTAAGGTGTAGTTTTATTTGCAAAACCCTCAGTATATTCGAATTTTTTAGGACAATATACTTTTATTTCGAAAATTCTCTGTTGCACAAAGGTAATAAAATTATTACACAGCAATAAAACTTTCAGGGTGTGGGTATGACAATATAAAAAACTCAATTCCGAAATATGCAACCTTGAAAATATTTAGCCGCATCATGGTTTGACGAAAACCGATATTAGTAATGGTGAAAATACAGATGGAATATTTTTAAGGGCATATCAAACCATAAAGTCATATACTATGGTTTTGTATTCAGTACTGGTAGTTACCTACAACCTCAAAGATCCATAGAAAACATTAGATTGTTGTTCACAAAGAGATTTTATTGGACTGTCTTCACAGTCTTTCACTGAAGATGTTTGCAGAGCTGGACTGACTTTATTTTAAGTAGTTGTGAATGAAATACGAACCCAGTTAGATTTTTTATCCACAAGCACAATATCAGGACGGTTATCCGTTACCAGTCTATTAGTATATATTATTATTATTAATTGTGAATCTGAATCATCCAGTTACCTACTCAAACACACACAGAAAATTTAATCAAAATAGGACTAACCGTTTAGGATTGCAGCGCCACTTACCGGGACCAATTGTGAATTCTCGTGCATCTTTTCTCCTAGTTACTTCCTGAAGGAGTCTCAGAAACCAGCGATTTGCTTAGTTCCATTTCCTAAAGAAGTGTGTCCTCCTGTATACTACAGACGCCTAGTTCTTTCAGTTTCTCTAGGCATTCCTATATAAATTTAGAACTGGTTACACAGACACTAAATCCTTTGATGGCTGCTTGACTATCCGATGATGATTAAGCAACAAGAAGGAATGGGATCCAAATACCATTACCAGACTTGGAAAGAATGCCATTCAATGGTACACAGACGGCTCAAAAGCGATAGAGGGAACTGGAATAGGAGTGTTCGGGCCAGGAAACAAACACTATGAAAGCTTGGGAAAAACTCCAAGTATCTTTCAAGCGGAAAGCCACGCCATAAGAAAGTGCGCCCAGTTCAATATTGATAAAGGATACAGAAGACAGAGGATTATCATAATGTCGGATAGTCAAGCAGCCATTAAAGCACTGAGCTCTTGTGTAATCAGCTCCAAAATGGTGTGAGAATGCCTAGACAAACTCAATGAACTAGGCGAGAACAATATAGTCACCTTACTATGGATTCCAGGACACACTGGAATAGAAGGAAATGAAATAGCAGGTGAACTAGCAAAGAGGAGGACTGAAATACCTTTCTGGGGCCTGAACCCTTCTGCGAAATCAGCCCCAATGTGTAATATTGGAAGAAATGGGTGAAGCCGAGAAAAAGAGAAGATCTGATTGGAGAGATCTAGTAGGGCTTATACTATCAAAGGCTCTTCTGGCCGTACAGGAATGACAGATGTATCATAAAATGATACCAATACGACAATCCTCTTTTAAATATATTTAATACATATTTTAAGACTTGAAGAAATTTTTTGTCAATTAGGGAATTTTTTACATCTATCAGCCCGAACCTGTCTATCTGTATAGCTTACCAGTTTCGGGTTGCAATAAAATCATTAAGGGGGCACTAAATTTGATTGCTACTTTAAATTTTCAGAATTGTCCTTCGTGGTAGTAAAGTCCATTTATGTGTTTATGGGACGGTTGATTTTTGTGGGTAAGAAGGAATTAGGAACATAGATATCCTTTTACCTGTTGATTTTTTTGCAGCTGGGCTTTGAAAATTATTTATTGTGGTATTTTTATGATGGTATATAAGTAATCTATAAATATTCACAGATTTAAGCTTAAATTTTAAACTTTACAGCCTCTGACAAATAATATTTCAACAATTCATTGCGGTTTGTTTGTAATTCAACCCTTTCTTACTGGAAAATGGTTATAAATAATTTGAAGTTTTGACATTTTATGGTTAGTCTACTTGTTGACTACTTTTATTTTATTTATAACTGATAAAAACATTATTAGGCCAGTCGGTATGGGTAATTCTGGATCAAAGTACAAGTAATTAGCAATACGGCTGATTTTTTTTTTCATAAAGTACCTTGAAGTATGTAGATTAATATAAAAAAAAGTTAACCAGTCTATCGATTTCCCAAATAAGAAAGAAAAATCCAAAAACTTTTTTTTCGAAATTTCCCAATAATTCACGCTGGGAGGAAGGTGGAGAAGAATAAAAACCAAAAACCACCGTGTAGGGGAAGTGTTTTGCAATAAAAATGATCTGCGTTTTTTTCGTCCGATCAATGGTTTGTCCGTAAAAAATCGGGAAACTATGTATGTGTTCCGCATCCGCGCGACTCTATTTTCTGCTGCACGGCGGAAAAAAATATAAATATTCAATCAGAATTCTTTTTCAATCTTTGGGGAGATTAGATTAGATTAGATTAGAATTGGAGTGGCTCTTTGTCCTATCCCACTGCGACCTTTGCAGAACTATTGTGGTCATCCCTATATTTAGAGCTCAATATCTAGCTTTATTCTTTTTATTAGACCCAATAGCCTGGATACCGTCTCCTTTGCGTAGCTCTCTGCCCTCGGTTTTTCTTCTCCGAATAAGTGAAATCGCACCCTTGCTAGGCCTTCGCACTCACAGAGTATGTGCTCCGCGGTTTCGTCTTCTTCCTGGCAGAACCTGCATAGGCTGTCATCTGCAAGGCCAATTGTGTGCATATGTTTCCTCAGCCTACAATGTCCGGTCAGCATTCCCACCATCATCCTCTTCGTTTCCCGACTTTGACATAGTAGGTCGTGTGACAGTTTTGTCGAAGAGCTTTTAAGGAATAATTTTGCGTGTCTTTGTCCTGGGGTTTCATACCACCAGCGCAACGCCTGGTTGTTTATCCATTTGTGGATGCTCTCTTTACTTTGGCATTTTGCAATTCCACAAGAAGGTTCTGGCCCTATCATGACCTCCGTTGCTCTCTGCTTGGCTACCCAGGCTAGGGTCACTCTATCTTTGGTGAGAGTTAAGGTTGTAAATAATAAATAATAGGTGATAAATTAATTTTTACATATTTTTATTGGAAAAAGGTATGAAAAAAAGTATGTCTTAAAATTATATAGGTATAATATTCATCTTTCATACCTTTTCACTATATACAATTTGTTCGTTGAATATTAATCTTTATATTACATGAGTATCAAATTTTATTTTGAAAAAATAAAGAAGATTCCTACCCGAATCTATAAAAATTGCTATTTTGGCTTATAATACAAAAAATCATTGAATCCAAAAATGGATGTGAATTAATTGATTTTGTAATTATATATTCTTGATCTTAGAAGTTTCCCCAACATTTCTACGCAAACCCCATTAAAATTACTCCAGTTTTATCAAAGTTACAGTATTTAATATATATATATTTTCTTGTAAATTCAAGATTCCTAAAATTAACAAAATAATGAAAAGTGCCGTATTTCGTAATTAGGAAAAATCAACTATCCGTAAACTTTATATATGGAACAGACTTCCTAAATAACAGTTTCCATCCTTCGAAATATTG
The DNA here is from genome assembly GCA_910591675.1 of Galerucella calmariensis. NCBI lineage: Eukaryota > Metazoa > Arthropoda > Insecta > Coleoptera > Chrysomelidae > Galerucella > Galerucella calmariensis. The sequence goes on from CAJUYG010000601.1 coordinate 60,832, forward strand.
TTTCAATGCCACCTTATTATATAATATATTTTATCCTAAAGCCGACACTTTCCTCTTCAAAACGCAGTATCACAATTATTTATATCTACATTATAACTGTACAATATTTTATAATGTACTCCGCCGCGCTTCAGAAAATAGAGTCCCGCGGATGCGGAACACATAGGTACTTAGTTTACCGAATTTTTACCGGACAAATCATCGCTCGGACGAAAGAATCGCAGGAAATCTTTTTTGTTGCAAAAAGCTCCTCCTACGCGGTGGTATTTTTTATTTTTCTCTACCTTCCTCCCAGCGCTAAATATTGAAAAATTTCAAGAAAATAGTTATTTATGTAACTAGTGTGTAAAGTAGCCTTTTTTTTGACGAATGTGAATATTGAGCCGCAGGCGAATGCGACAATCGCATGAGTCGAAAAAAAGGTCTTTACACACGAATTGCATACAATATTTTTTCTACTAGCGAATATTTAATTAAAATACAAAAGTTTAATAGTAAAGAAACATACTTTACGCACTAGTGCGTAAAGTAAGTTAAATTTTTCTTTAGAAGAATCTTTAACGCTATTATTAATTTCTAATAAGATATATTTTTTTCGTAAATACTTATGGATTTTTGGGGCAGTAAATCATTCGCAGCATTCTGTGCCACATCTAATATATTTGGTGGTGTATTTGCCAAGTAAACTGAGAGATCGTCAGAGGAATCGATCTTTATTTTTATAATAATCTAAAATAACATCATAGTTTTCTAAAAATATTCAATTCTTAAATATAAAACACAATTGCTCACCCTAGGTATAGTCGGAAGATCTCAATTTAAATTTCAGATTCAATTCACAAAGAAATGTCAGTCATTCACCGCCAACTTATGCCTATTTTCCGTATTATTTCCAGTACTCAATAATTATTTAACAAAGGAGATGTCTCCCAGTGACCTGTCCACCTTCCTGAGAAGGACAGGATGGACAATGACCTAGGAGGACAACTCCTCGGGAGGATGTACAATGGGTCACATGTGGCCTAAGTGCTGTGAGCCTACACACTCACCCTCCCTACTCTACAGATACAGAATTATTTAACAATAATTATTAGGTTACTTTACCAAATTCTATAGGTTTCTATCTCCAATTTATGAAAAAAACTTAGATTTAATATCCGTTTATTATACCTATTTTTTTATAAGACTGGATATCTATAACTACATACATATTGGACACTAGTGCGTAAAATAAAGTTTTACGCACTCGAAAACGTGTCTAAAGTACGTACTTCACACACGGTAGTAGAAAAAGGAGTTTTTTGATTTTTTTCTCTAATTTGGGAAATCGATAGACTGGTAAACTTTTTTTCACATTAATCTACATACTTTAAGGTACTCATGGAAAAAAAATCAGCCGTATTGCTAATAGAGACTTTTAGCTTGTCTTAAATTTCTCACGTATCCGTATACGTAACGAACTGCGCATGTGTAGACCTGTTATGTCTCAGCCGATACGATGCGTTGAACGTTTTGTTACGTACCCTACTCTGTATACTTAAACGTATCCCTATCCCGACCAAAGTCAGTATTCCGTGCTATTTGTGCTATATTACATCATCTTCCTCGTCTAGCAGCAATGGATTATTTAATATCGCCCCCATTTTACGTTTTACAAAAATATAAAAAGGTGAAATAAAAAAACTTGGAGGTTATACAATGAGAAACAGAACGAAGCGATACGTTTTCTGCTAAAAAAGCTTTCTTGACAATTTCTTTACGTCCACGTAACTCCAATACGGATACGGATACATGTAAAAACTTATGACCAGCTAAAAGTGTCTATTTTTTACTTGTAGTTGTTACCCCTATCGTCTGGCCTATATTAATTTACGCTCTACTAGTTCATTACAATGATTCACCCCAGATTTTTTTTATATCCACTTTGTAGTAATTGTGAAAAACAAAAAAATGTACATCTTTAGAATAAAACATTCATCTTCCAGATAATCTAAAACATCTTTACTTATCCTTAACTACAAGTATTAAACAGAACTATCCATATAACTTGTCTATAATCCCTGAGAACACCTCTTGTAGGTATATTTATTTTCAACATTAGTGCTGTATATACCATTTTTTAAATTGTGTTATAACACGTTCGACAGGTGGTCCAATGTTTTTCCTACATGAAGTTCAACGCGATGTTATGTCTTTCAAGGACCACCCTCATCGGATCGCTCGCAAAGTTTTACTAACGAATTAACATGTTGCATCTTGGATACTTGATATATTCAGTGTGTACATATTTTTTTAGCATCAGCAAGTTTGACAGCTTTCAATGTTTCATCAAGGTCACTACCTGCTGACTATAAGTGAAGGTGGATTCATGCAAGAAGAAATTAAAACTAAGATTAATTTAAAACTGAAACTAATGAGATAAAACCATGTTATTTTTTAATTTTAATCTAAATTTCTTACTTTCGTACTTGTCATGATACTGTCTTAATATCGCCTCTTTTGTGTAAGAAGATGTCATTCTCCCAACGGTATATTTGAATAAAATAGTTGGGAAGGGGTTACTGTGGATTTGTTGAAATAACGGGTAAAAATTTATTAGAACTATTCGATTTTTCTAATCAATTTAAACACCTGTTTAATTCGATTGTATTTTTGTGGTTCTCAAAATCAACAATTTTGTTACCTGGTTAGTTTCCATTAGACTTGAACAATAGCAAGGTAATCGAGATTATTTACGGCTAATTTTGTATCTGCTAAAACCGCTGGAAACTGTATGTATTGTTCTTATTGGTGTTAATCAACTAAAAAGAAACGATTCATGGTTGAATTGAAGTTGGTATAAGTCGAAAAAAAGAAGAAAGCAGGAGAAGCGTTCTACGAAAACCACAGGAACTGCTTTTTTATTTTATCCAATTAATTTTTTTATGACAACATACCTTCTAAATACCGAAATATTGAAGTGTGTATTTGTTGAGATAGGTTAAGAATATTTCTGTTACTTTAGACTATCTAGTCAACCCAATAAAGTGTTTAACTACAAATTTTGATCCCCTATTTTTTTAAGTTATATAAAAAAGGTGCTAACTGGCTATTCAAAAATGAAATAATTTCATATTATCATATTTTCTCTGCTCAGTGACAAACCTTTACTGGAATTATGCATTTTATAATGCAGATACGTCACCAGTTTGTTCATGACAAATAAATAATATGTTGACATTATTTTCACATCTATCACTTGTTAAAGTTGTTGAAGGACAACGTGTTTTCTCTGTATCTGTAGAGTAGGGAGGGTGAGTGTAGACAGTGTAGACAGCACTTAGGCAACATGTGACCTATTGTACATCCTCCCAAGGAGTTGTCCTCCTAGGTCATCGTCCATCCTGTCCTTCCCAGGAAGGTGGACAGGTCACTAAGAGACATCTACTTCAAATCGGCAGGTGTAGGCTAAGACTCACCGAACACACACTCTCTTATTGACGATAACTCCGGACACTGGCATAATACATGCCTGACAGTTTCATATTCCTGTTCACACATCGTGCATATAGGTGTGTCCACTAGCCCCATAGTATGGAGGATTTTCCTTAGTTGACAGTGGCCAGTAAGAAATCCTACCGTAAAACGTAGGTTTTTCCTGGTCATCGCCAAATATTTCTTCGGCGCCAGCTTCCCAGGGTCGCTCAGGGTGATCCAGGCAATACGGCATCCTTCGATTCCATCCCATCTCTTAAGGGATTGAGCAATGGTGTACCGTTAGGCCGTAGGTGTCACTGGGTCCTAAAGTTTTTAGAACCACGTGTTGTGTTGTGCCTTATTGTTTGAAAAGAGCTGGTAAGACTTTGCTACTGCAAGCGCCAAATGTGATGGCGAGCCCGCCCTTATGCGCACAAACTCATTTTCAATGTTACCTCCCTACAGAGGCATATCATTAGTGTCCTGCAATTCTGTTGTCGTTTGGATTGTCTGAATAATTTTTGTACATGTATAAAACAGGAACGAATAGATGACTAGACAGTAGGTCTGTTCCAATCGCAATCAGAAACTGTTAGAAACGATCAGAGAATAGTCGACCATTGCAATCAGTGATAGGAATTACACGGAAGTGAACTTGTTGTTTGCTATGACCAGTTATTCTCTGATAGTTTTTGACTGCGGTTGGAACAGACCCAGTATTTGCGAAAAGGGATAAAATTGAAAAAACAATGTGAAAAATTTAAGCACGTGCATTTGAAGTCTAAGTCGATCCTGAAGATACTAAGGCGTACGCGATTCTTTGCAACTTTAGGCAAATTGACAGCTATAGTACTTGTATTGTGAATCATGTAGGTATGGACATTCTCTATAGACTGAATATTCAGCTGCGGTGGTTATTGGAAAGTGATTAAAGGTTTAAATAGTCCAGTAAATGAAGGGACAAAGCTCCTGGAAAGTCCCTGAAGATTTCACTTTAGGCTTAGTTTGTAGGCCAATGCAGGTGTTTTTAAACGAGAAAATACTTAACGCGATTGTGCTTACAAAATGGGGGGAAAATGGCCCCCTAAACCCTGGCAAACGGGCTTCTCGCCAATATCTGGCTAAATATGTGAATTAGAGAATTTTTCTTTAGATAAAAAATGAAGAGCTCCGAAAACGGCTGAAAAATGAAAATAAACAAATCAATTTTTCATCAAAACGCAAGAAAGATAATAAAAAAAATTCTGAGATCATTCAAGACCTAAGGCTCCATTATAAAAAAAAATAGGATAAAAAGCTATTTTTTGAAAAAATATCAACAAATTAATGAGATAGTCTCAAAATCTTGTGGAAAAAAACTTTGACAGCTTTTTAAAATATTTTTGTCAAGTACGAACGTGCTGCAAGTCACATGGAATGATAGCTACGCGTCTTCCATTGTGATGAACTTTGAATCATCGGAAAATGTCAATTTGTTGCCGAGTAATGGAACAATTCGTCCGCCCGCTTATAAGTTAATGCATAGACAGCAGAATTCCTACAGGTGGAGCAGCAGCTGAAATGCGGAGACTTTTAGGTCTCATTATCTCGATAACTATCGAATTTTCGAAAAAAATAACAAGGACCATTTCTGTAGATAATAAGACGATCTTTATTTTTTACCCAAAGAAAAATTGTCTAATTCGCATATTAAGCCAGATATTAGCGAGTAACCCGTTTTCTAGGGTGCCATTTTCCCTCCCTTCCGTAACCTGCCGTGACCTACAAATTGAGCCCAAAGTGAAGTCTTCAGCGACTTTTCAGGAGCTTTCTATATTTTCAGGTGTTCAGTTACATGGACTATAAATTGAACAGTTTGTGATTCAAAGTTTCCTATGAATAAGTAACGTATAATAATAATTAATTAATAAAGTAGACAATACTCTTAGAAACTCCTCTATTCGAATACCGTTCATTATTCTTTTTTTTTATATAGAAAATGCATAATGTCTCGTTCGAATTGCCAGCAATTATTCGCTAAGTTTCATTCTCATATAAAATATGAATTATTTCACTTGCGTTCAACATGCAACTTGCCTAAATACAGTTAAATGCTATTTGCTTGTTTGTTTTTTTTTATTATCGATTGTTGTGCTTAGGAAAGAGGTGAATTACCTTGAACTATTTAGATAAAGGAATATACAGTATGGAAACACACCTTGCTAATTAACATGCAATAAATATCAGGTAGGTATAATTTTTTTTGCATGAAAGTACAATAGAGTTGTTTCGTCAGAACTAACGTGATGATTTCATTGGAGACACGAAACGTTGTAGAAAAAAGGAAGCTACTTAATGAACTAACCAATGTTAAACCAAATAAACGAGTTGCAGAACTAAAATAATAGCAAATTGATACTATGTCGTTGAAATGATTTATGACATTAGTTATTCTTGCCAGTGGCGTCGTGATAATTAAACAAAAACCTGCACGGATGATCATATGTATTTGAACCCCACTAAAACCATCTTAATAGACTTTACTAAAAAAAGAAAACTCAACCTCAAACTTGATGGGAACGAGATTGAATAGAGACAAGTCAAGTATCTAGGTTTAACTCTAGACGGTAAACTCCTGTGGAATAAACACGAAAAGGAGATTACATAAAAGGCAAAATTGGCTCTAATGGTGTGCACAATTCTGGCAGGAAGAAACTGGGGTTGTAACCCAAAAATCCTAAGCTGGATGTACACTATCATAGTGAGACTTATGGAGCCATTGCGTGGATTAGTAGAACTAGCCTATTGACGATGAAAGAAATCCTCCCCAGAATTCAAAGACTAGCCTCTATATGCATTACAGGAGTAATGAGAACATGCCCATCGGCGGCCATGGAATTGATTCTCAACCTCACCCCTCTACATGTAGTGGTGGAAAGCGTAGCAGAAAAAAGAAGATACAGACTAAGTAGAAAGGGAATAATTAAAAAAAAACAACTCATCACTTCTTAGAAATCAGACAACCTGGGACATGCCACAAGACGGTATGAGGAAAAAGTATAACTTTTCAAAGAAATTCGTTACGGAATTAAGCAACAAGAAGGAATGGGATCCAAATACCATTACCAGACTTGGAAAAAAAGAAGGCCATTCAATGGTATACAGACAGCTCAAAAGAAATAGAAGGAACTGGGATAGGAGTGTTCGGGCCAGGAACTAAACACTCTGAAAGCTTGGGAAAAACCCCAAGTAACTTTCAAGCGGAAATCCACGCCATAAGAAAGTGCGCCCAGTTCAATATTGATAAAGGATACAGAAGCCAAAGGATTATCACAATGTCGGATAGTCAAGCAGCCATTAAAGCACTGAACTCTTGTGTAATCAGTTCCAAGATGGTGTGGGAATGCCTAGACAAACTCAATGAACTGGGTGAGACCAAACCAGGCAGAGCTATTCACTTTTACAGGAAAGTGAAGGTTGGATCTTACTTGTTTTTAATGAATACAGCTTCAAAGTAGAGCACATGGCCCAAAGAAAACCAACCTTTTTACGATCAAAGAAACAAGAAGAAGCACCAAACCGAAATTGTCAGTTCTTTCAACTACGGAATTGGTGGTGATCTATTGATCGATGAAACCATAACCAATGATAATCTGAAGATTTTGGAACGTAAGAAGATCCTTTCTCAAGGTCACCCTTGAGACAATGTAAACATTGTGAAATGTTGAGAAATTATTGAAAATAGTTTTTTTCTACACCCACATGTATATTATCCATTTTCTGCACAGTTTACAGAATGGAAATGTAGGCCACATCGGTTAACTGAACGGATATGGTTTCATATACATCCTAGAAGGCATATGAAATCCACCAATCAGCATTCGCGTTTAGTACCCGTAACTCATCTTTTTTTCAATTTAAAAGGAAACGTCAAAATAACTTGTCAAAAAAAGTCTCTCCTAGAAGCACTGGATCAATAATATTCATTTACAAAAATTCGCTTAAAATAAAATAATCCGTACAAATTAACAACAAATACTAAAAACAGAATAAAATGGGTATTTAGATGATGCCAGATGTCAGATTTTATAAAATTATGTAATACATCTGACGTTATATATAATGAATTAGCATATACCTCGGTGGTCGAGTGGTAAGCATGCCAGACTCACACGATAGTCCAAGGTTCAATCCTCCGAGAAGAAAAATTTTTTTAATTGTTAATTTTATTTTTAAATAATTATTTTGCTCGATATTGATAACGACATCAGGTAGACGCTTGGAATATTTAGCAGAATATTCATTATTATAGATTATGGTACGGTCCCCTTCGTGCGGGATTCCGATTGGCGACATCTAGTTATAAGAGCATCGCATTTTAAAAAGAGAAAAAAACTGTACGTTTACCACATAAAATTGAATTGGTAAAATTATGAATAAAATTGTTGAAAATTTTTAATTTGACGTTACAGTTTATTTAAATGTTTATTTTCTAGATTTTTCTTAAGTGGGTCGTAGAAAAAATATACTGTTCGACTCGTGTGGATTGTCCATATCGACACTAGTTGCACAAACTACTATAGTAACTTAATTGATAGCAGCGGTAGGTGTTAATTCTCTTAATTTAATCTGAAATAATGGATAATGATTTATAAAACTTTGAAAGTTTCTTCAAACCGTAACACCATGTCATAAAACCCGAAACGGGCAAGAAACGCAGAACCTAAAACCCGCTATGCTACAAAATGTTTACGACGAATAATTGATTATCAAGCTGTCATTGTTCAGTGGTCAATGGAGAACAATTTGAAGATTAATTCACCTCTTTCCTGGTTTCCTTTTGTTATGGATTCAAGGACACACTGGAGTAGAAGGAAATGAAATAGCAGATGAACTAGCAAAGAGGGGGACTGAAATACCTTTCTGGGGGCCTGAACCCTTCTGCGGAATCAGCCCCAATGTAATATTGGAAGAAATAGGTAAAGCCAAGAAAAAGAGAAAATCTGACCATTGGTTAGGGCTAGTAGGGCTCATACAATCGAAGACACTTCGACACTTTTGGGTCACTACAACCTGTTGAGATCAAATGAATGCATAAGTCAAAGTAAAACTGCGCTAAGAGTTTTAACAGGGATCCTATCGGGACATTGTCGCCTGAATAGGCACCTGAAAAAGCTCAAAATAGTGGAGGAAGAAGAATGCAGATTTTTTGGCATGGAAGAAGAAACCTCCATCCACATACTTTCCAACTACACAGCACTCCAGAATCCTAGAACACAGCACCTGGGAGATTACTGGATAGAAGAGGAACATTTACCTAAGTTGAAGCCTGCAGACATTCTAAAATTCCTCCGGGAAATAGGACTAAAGGAACTACTAGTTTCTGAGACTCTCCTCAGAAACTGAGTAGAAGTAAGGGGGCACAATAGATCTTTAAGGTCTCAGTGAATGTCACCCCAAAATACATACATACATACATACATACATCATATGTATTGGTCAGAACAAAAAAGTCATTCGGATAATTTTGTGTGCTCATTTTTGAGAAACAAATTTCTTGGTTTTTCCATTAATAAATTTTAATGTTCAAGTTCTTAGACTAGTTTTTCAGTGTCCCCAAACTACGTCTTTGGTAGGTTTTTTTTTATTGCATGGTAGGAATGTCATCGGACCGTGGCTTTCTTTTTCTCCAACGTTTCCATGGAAATGGAAATGATATTAAAAAGTTAATGTCTCGTTACCGCAAGAGAATGGATTCTAGATTGTTATCAAGCTTGGTCTGGAGATTTCAAAAAACAGTCGAGTATCTCTGGTAGACATAAATTACATTTTTTAACTTGGTAATTAAATACTTAAAATTTTGGACGAGCCAGGAGAATTTTTTCGTTTCAAAAAAGAAAAGCGACTTTCAAGTTTGAAAATAGAATTCAAGATTTATTAAATCAGTGATGATGGAATCATTTACACGTAATGGTGTCTCCAGTGTTATCTCTTGAGATGGTATTAAGATTAAGTCACAATAATTATACCCTGTATTAAGTTGAATTAAAACAAAATAACACAAATAACCCAACTAGCAAAATGGAATTCCAAGAGGACTGAATTGTTGTATAACAGTCGAATAGCGTTGTTTTAAGGACTTTTTGTTTTTTTAAGCTTTTGTTGCGATAATTTTGTTTTTTAAAGAAAATTGTTGTATTAAATACTTCTATAGTGACTTTTACAATAATATGCTATAACGCATTATACAATCATTTCTTTTAAAATGATATAATACCTTATAGATAAGTTTATACAATATCAAAAATATCATTTTATAAGACTTTTATACCTATCGTATAAGAATTCTATAATATACTATATAACTAACAGCTACAACATTATAAAAGAGTTACTTAAGCTTGTCTTATTGAAGCTGTATAATGTATGATAAATAGCATTCAATTGCGTTGCATTATAGAACACTTTTTAGTTGTATAGTGCCTAAATATTCTTCGTTATAAAACAGCTATCGTATACCGTTCCATTTTACAATAAAATATTGTTTAAGGCATTTCTTTGGGATAAAATTGTTGTATTATAAATCGCCATGTTCAAATAAGCATCTCTTGTACCGCTATCGTCGCCATTATGAGCAATTGAGTTGGAAACATGAAACGGTATTGGAAAATGTGACTTTATTATTATTTAGAGAACTATATTGTGAAAGAATATCCATATAAAGTTATAAACAATTGAAATCATAAGAAAAAGTATTTTAGGATTTTCTATTTTATTATTATTTTTTAAGTATCTACTTGAAACTCAACCAGAATTGAAGCGCTTCATTTTCTTGCCAAATATATACCTATAATATATCAGTAAAATATGCGGCGCATCAAAATTTGTGCTATTGAACCATCCAAATGAAATTATAATTTTGATAAATCTCCATTTCTACAAATGAAATGTAGGAAGCACGTCCAAATTGAAATATAATTTGGTTCTGAAATTCTTCACTAAAAAATAAAATGCTTTTATAAACTGCTAGATGACAAAATGTTTTCATTGTGCTCTAAATAACAGCATTATGAAAAAATATATTGCATTATACAACAATTTTGTGAGACCTTCATAGTGCCGCTTCAATCCCATTTTATAGATGTGACTACATGACACACTATTAAATCATTTTATAGTAGCTGTATAAATGATTATAAAACAGTCGATTAAGAGTTGTATAAATGTGTATTGAGCTGTATAAACTTCTAATAGAACTGTTATACAACCAAACAGTTGTATAAAAATGGGCCCTTTTTAGTTGTATTAGGATCATTTAATTGTTTTGTAGACCGTTATAAGAATTTTAGTATCCTATAAGATATATCTTGTAGCTGTTTATACAAACCTTATAGAATGTAAATTGGGAATGCTCTCAGTAGTAGTTTTTATCAATTTTTTAAGTATAGAATGCGCCCTGAAGTCTTTCAATCTCGACGGTAAAAGATTTACAATTCAAATTAAAATAAATAGACCATTTTCAATTCAATAAGAAAAGATGTATACAATTGCATGTAAGTATATCAATACTCTTTACAGCATTGTTATTTCACTTCAAAATAGATTCATGCTCAATATATTTAAACAAACATACCTTACTACAAATACTCAATCACAATAAGTAAATAATTTATTATTTACTATTGGTTTGATACACTATTGATTATTTACGGTATTTTGTACTATAAATAAACATTGTAAGTCATTGTTTTGTTGGGAGTCTTGGAATATTGAATTAAATATAAATTCTACATACATTTCTTGTTGATACAAGACTTACTTAAGAAAATTACCACGAAGACTAACAGTGGAAAATTGTGCATGAAAGATTTATTTTTCTCACTGTTTCCAAACGTTGACATTACACAACACCGAACAAACAAAAGGTTTTTAAAGTTACCAAAAATAGTTTTCGTGAAGAACCGTCAAAGAGTCCCTGTAAATCCCTTTACGCAGTCTGCAATGCCACAAATTTACTCCTTCTCGCCATAATCTATTTCCCAGCCACACCATATTTCACTAAGAAGTCATTTGGACCATATGAGGAAGCAGTATTCAAAATCTACCTTAAAACAGTCAGTGGCTGTTGAATTTATTACTATGAAAAATAACCGGGCTAGTACTAGAGTGACACCAAGCTTTAGCTAACGCCTCGGCGGATAATATTATCCTGAGGTGGGTTAGGTAATCGCATTGCCGATTCTTCAGCCAGAAAAGCGACTGGACTAAAAGTTTTAGGACCCAGTGACACCTACGGTCTAACGACTTCGACAATTGCGGAACTAGCAAACGTTACAACCATGCTCAGTCCCTTAAGAGATGGGATGGAATCAAAGGATGCAGTCTTGCTAGGATCACCCTGGGCAACTCTGGGAAGCTGGTGCCGAAGAAATATTTGGCGATAACCAGAAAAAACTTACGTTCAATAGTAGGATTTGTGACTGGCCACTGTCAACTAAAAGGAAACACCTCCATACTATGGGGCTAGTGGACATACCTCTATACAGGATGTGTGAACAGATGAAACTGTCAGACATGCCTTATGTGAGTGTCCGGAGTTATCGTCGATCAGAAAATGTGTGTTCGGTGAGTCTTGGCCGATATAAAGGAGTGTCTCCTAGTGACCTGTCCACCTTCCTGGGGAGGACAGGACGGACGATGACCTAGGAGGACAACTCCTCGGGAGGATGTACAATGGGTCACATGTGGCCAAAGTGCTGTGAGCTTACACTCATTCTTCCTACTCTACAGATACTATGAAGGATCAAATACTCGGAGTCTAGACTTTATAGACAAAACCATTTGCATCTTCATGCTAGAATGTTCCGCAACTCTCTTAAGATTATTTTCACTCAATCCTAGAGGACATAGCAGGTGGTGAAGCTTTTCTAAGTATTCGAATTTACGTAACTGAAAGCAGGCTGTCTGACTTGTCCGACTTTTAGAGAAAATGGGTGTATCATATAGAAAATAAGAACAGAGAGGCTGCCAATACTGGTATCGGTCCTTTGTTTTTTATAATTTTACCTAAAAAAATGTCTCAATTTTAATTAATATTTTAATAGAAGCTTGATGCTTTCAAAACCTTAACGCCATAACCTTTATAAGTCAAAGTACATTTTCCTTTTCAAGAAAACGATTCAACAGAAACTTTGACACAAAAAATTCATGGTGCAACTGACTCTAGAGGATAAACTCATAACGTAAACAAAATAAAGATGGTTTATGGATGGCATCTCGAACGGTGCCGCTATTCGGTGTTGTGTCTGGGTGAGAGCAAAGTGAAGTAGGAAAAGAAGATGAGGAATATGAACTATAAACGTCAGGGTGCGTTCACAGTTCATTAGGGAAGCATCGGTTTGTGAGCTTAGAACCGCACGCCGAGGACGGGACCGAAAGAGCAAACAAAAAATTAGTTGGGGTTTCTACAGGATGATACTTTATTTCAGATCAAAGACAGTATAATTGAAAGTTATACTTATTTAAAAACTAACAGCGATATCGAAACTACTTTATACATATACGGGTTTTAATATACAGATCATTTCAATGAAAACTATCTGTACCTGTATCTGTAGAGTGTGACGCATTTTACATCCTCCTGAGGAGTTGTCCTCCTAGGTTATCGTCCATCCTGTCCTTCTCCGGAAGGTGGACAGGTCACTAGGATACATCTCCTTTATATCGGCAGGTGTAGGCTACGACTCACCAAACACACACTCTCTTATTGACGATAACACCGAACACTCGCATAAGACAGTTTCATCTTCCTGTTCACACATCCTGCATAGAGGTGTGTCCACTAGCCCCTTAGTATGGAGGTGTTTCCTTAGTTGACAGTGGTCAGTCAGTATTTATACTCTTGAACGTAGGTTTTTCCTGGTCATCGCTTAATATTTCTTCGGCGCCAGCTTCCCAGGGTCGCCCAGGGTGATCCTAGCAAGACTGCATCCTTTGATTCCAACCCATCTCTTAAGGGATTGAGCATAGGTGTAACGTTTGGCTAGTTGCGCAATTGCCGAAGTCGTTAGGCCGTAGGTGTCGCTGTGACCTAAAAAGCCGCTTCCCTGGCTTAAGTATCGGCAATGCAATTTTTTTACTCCTGTCGTGCTCTTTAACCAACCTCAGGATAACATTGTTATCTGCCGAGGCGTTAGCTAAATCTTTGTGGCACTCTAGTACTAGCCCCTATATAACACGTTGTCTGTTCAAGGCTAATACTATCTACTATCTGTGCAGATTGTTATATTTTTGCCAGAAATTCCTTTTCAGGTTTCTTTTGCGGTAATTGGGATAACAGCTAGTTCTGTTTGAACCACGCTGGTATTGTTTCCCATTCCCCACTTAATCCTTAGGCTTAGTGCTCTGGAGTAAACTCCACATCCTTGGCCTTCTTTCATTTTTGAGCCATCTGTATATATACGTATTGCACTTGCAGCATCTGACTCTGTGTTCTGTTTTATTTGTATATTGTAAGGTTTAATGAAAACTATCCACGCCATATAATTCTAGTGGCGTCACTTTTATGAAAAAATGAAAAAACACATGAAAAATCATATGATTCATAGACTGCAAGATAGGAAACAATAAATACGCAAGAGCCACAGCAGGAAAGTTTAATGCTGCTTATCCTGAAATTAGTTGAACTATTGGAATAACCCTCTAGATATAAAAGAAAAAGCGATGTAATAGAAGAAGAGGGAAATATCCTAAGCTCGTTTACGTCGTGACAGCATCAGTTGAGGTCATAGAAGCGATTTGCCCTGATTTACGATGGCATGATTTTTTTCTATCCTCTTTTTTTGCTATATAACGAAGAGGTAACGTGTTCTATAAGTATATAACCATTTTGGAAAATAGTTTATCAATTAACCTCAACTGTCATGATCAGTAATAATTAATTATTGTTATTTTTGATTGAGACTACTTATTGTTTAGTCCAGAACTAAGTTGTCTTTTCTATAAAGGATATCTTGAGATACTATTAATAATAAACTCTTGTCGTTAAGGAAGATGTGGAGTGTGCTAAATTAAAAAAAAAAACATATACTGAGCATAACTAATTCGAAAATCCACACTGCAAAATGCCTTCGCCACCACCTACTACTAATTAAACAATATATCAAAAGCCTAACAACAAGTCAAGCGAGATATGTCGAGAATGTGTCGGCTCTTTAAAATAAAGAAACCTCGGAATCGAGTGAGCCTATAAGAAGCAGCATATCAAAACAAATTAAATGTCACTTTCTTGGGCTCAACGCTTACTTGGATTCGCCCAGCGGGGTTTCGCACCTAATCTCACATCTCCGCTTCAGACTTTTTCCATTGGCGTTCGTCGCTGGAAATAATATTGTATATACTTTATATAAATACTAATGGAAAACGAAATAGTGTAGTCACAAAAAAAGGAATTTGAACATTTTTTAAAATAAAAGTACACTCTGAAAAAGGATTGTTTGGTTGAAGTAAACGTATTTGTTTGAAAATGATTTGATTAGAATTAACAATTTGTAATAAATGCAAAAGAATTGAGTGTTCAATTAAAAAATTCAAATTGTTTGAATTGAAATTATAAATTGTTTGCAATTACTATTTGGATAACTTTCTTTCAAATATTGCAATTATTTAACTTAAAGAGTACTCATTTACGTTGAAAACGGTTCGTTTGAATTGAACAATTACAATTGTTTAATAAAAATTTTATAATAATAACAAATGTTGTTTAACTCAAAGTAATAGGTGTTGAATGAAGAAATTTGAACTGTTTAAATATAGATTATGAATTGTTTGAAATTAAAGTTCACATTTATTTGTTTCAAATATGGCAATTATTAAATATAAAGGAAATATTTGTTGAAAATATATAAATTTGTTTAAATCAAAATATAAAATTCTTATAGACAATGAATCATTGCTTTGAAAGTATAGATGCCATAATGTTATTCTACATTGTTGCATATAGTTGGTTCAAAGAATATATTTCTTTGAAATTAAAAACATTTCTAAATTCTTTGTTTTGAAGAAATTAAACACCCAATCACGAGCATTGAAACGTGAAAACCTCACCCCTCTCGTTTCGTCATAGTAGTAGTTGGACTGCAGATAATAAGTAATTAGTAAGTAAGTACTCGGCCCTTGTCTCTGTACTCGGTGTGTTTATATCGTGGACCGTAGGTATTGTATGCATACTATCAGAGACAAAACCCGTTAAAAGTTCAATGTATTTATATTATGGTGTTTTGTATGGATTGTATGCATACAACGGTTATATTTTAAAATTGAACATCTACTGCCAAGTCACAGATTAAAAAAGATCTCATCATTAACCTGTGGCCAAGTTATGGACTTACTGGATGTGTGTGAATTGTCCCACCTAAGGGAGTGTTTTGCTGCTATGTATATATTTGTGTTTTGAGTGGCAATCATAGTATCCCAGTACAAAACTAACCGGGTTAGTTGTCTACATAGATTAATCCTTGAGTTCGTCTCTATGCATGTAGGTACTTTTTAAGTTTTGTATATTTCGACACGTGTTTACAAGTAGTAGTAGTACTCAAAATCAATGATTCTATGTTTGTGTTATATAATTCTTCAATAAATATGTTTGGACAGATAGCAAGACTTTTCACTTAAATTATCTTTTCAGTAATATAAACTAAAATTTGGTTTTAGTTTTGTAGAACTTTGTTAATGCTGCACAAACACTTTTTAATATGACTCATTATAAAAATACATAATGAAAGGACTATTTGATTTACATCAATTAAACTAAATAACTCGAGTTTGCACAAAAGAAATTATTTTGAAGTTTTAAAAAATGTATTGTTCCATTTAAACTTGTAGTTGTTTAAAATAAACAACTCAAGTTTCAAAACAAGAGATGGTCATAACGTTTTAAAGAAATTAATTGTTTATATTAAAATATTAATTGTTTGAAGTAAACAGCTTGGAGTTTGGATGGAAGATATAATTTCCTCAAATCTAATCACCTGAATGTTTATATAGCACTACAATTAGTTTGAAGGATACCAAACTTTTGTTTGAAATTTTAAACAAACCGAAATTTTAACTTAACACCTCTGTTTGGTTGACTCTATTCAAACTTCAGATTTGTTTATCCTAAAAAAATTCTCTTTTATTCAAGAAAATCTTTTTCAGAGTGTACTTAATATTTAATTCATACAGTGTTTAATTTTGACTGCACATTCTTATGAAACTATTTGTATTTCATAGGCAATTATTGTAGTAGATATTATTGGACTGCAAGAGCGAAATCCCCAGTAGAATGTCTGTGTCTCTCGCTCATCGTCAAGGTCGAATTTTATACCACGAAGAAATAACGAGTATGATGGATGAAACACCAAAGTGGTTATTGTTTAATGTCTTTAGAGGGGGTCCAACGACCAAAGCGATAAAAAGAATCAAGAACGAACACTTCAGACTTATGCCGAAATGAACGAAATCATGAGAACGGGAGATTATCGAGAAACGGTTCAATAGTTTTGAAGTTTTAACGCCAAAACTTCACGAAAATAGTTGGTCAGATTACATACCCACAATATGAAGTAACAATTTTAAAGATCAACAAATATGGTTTTCCTAGCCCAAGCTGATAGTTAGATTAGATTAGATTAGGATTGGAGTGGCTCGTTCTCCTATCCCACTGCGACCTTTGCAGATCTATTGTAGTCCTTCCTATGCTTAGAGCTCGATATCTAGCTTTATTCTTTTTATTAGACTTAATCGCCTCTCTTGCATAGCTCTCTGCCCTCGGTTTTTTTTTCCGAGAAAGTGAAACCGCACCCTTGCTAGGCCTTCGCACTCTCAGAGTTTCGCCTTCTTCCTGGCAGAGCCTACATAGCCTCCCAAGTAATAATGAACGCTGATTTATTGGGCCTGTTCAGACAACAAGCTGATTAGTAGTTGATTGATGGTGTTAAAGACTGATTAAGCTACTAACTCGAATAATGAGCTGAATAAGCGCCGAATCAGACAATATAGATGCCATTATACAGCAGCATCCATAAAGCTGAACTACATACTGAATAAGTGCCTCTTCAGCCAACTTAGTAAATATTGTTCAGCAATATGCTTATGTAGCTGAACTTGGGTTGAATAAGCATTTCTTCAGCTCACTTAATCCGGTGTTGTTCAGCTTTTTATTACTAGCTGAATACAGGCTGAAACGGCGTTTCTCTGCTCATCAAATATTTTATTGTTCAGCTATTTAAAAATGGCTGAACATGATGTGGTTAAGCGCTTTTACAGAAATCTGAACAGCTGTAGCTCAGCTATTCATAGTCAGCTTAGTATGCACTGAATAAACCCTTCTTCAGTAAAGTTAAGAACCACTGTTCAGCTTTTATTAACACAGACTGAAGAATTTCTAGTTCAGCCCATTTTGAAAATATTGTTCAGATATACGTAGTCTGTGAACAAAAAATAGATACTGAAATATATTAAATACTACTTCAGTCATTTGATATTCGCTAAAATGAGAATTTATGCATGCAGTCGTGTATATCATTCAGCGATTTTTAGGTTATGTTTTTGATTATGTCATTTGACTGGCAAATTTATAAAGCTTGCATTCATTACATCATTTGCATTTATAATGCTGCTTGGTGATGCTTGTGGCAGTTCATCAGGTTCTGGTGAATTTATGAAGACATCGGTTGCTCTAATAATGTTGCTTGGTCTTGCTGGTGGCCATTCATCATCAGGTTCAATTGTTTAGTTTAATTGAACGTTCGGTACTTCTAATACATGATATGAATATGTTTATGTAGCAGTGGAGCTTGGCATAACTTGGACTTTTTTTAATGGGGGCTCTCCATCACGTCTATTGAATTTTTCAAATATTAAATTGAAAGCTGTTTTCCAATTAATTAGTTTTTTTCTAATAAACACATAATCGCTGATATTGCTGTATCATGTATCATGTAGATTTACAAATACCATTATTCGCAAACATTTAGCATGTGTTCGTTTGGCTCAGAGGCTAAAGATGAATCGATTGACAAATGATAATCCACGGGTCCCAGGTTCAATCCCCACCGAAGGAAGAAAAAAAAGGTGAGAGAAAATATTTGTAATTTAAATTATAATAGCATGTAACTGAGGTAGTTGAGATGAATAAATAATGAAAAATTCAAAAATTAAAAAAATGTATAGTGCATATTAATTTGTTTTTGCTTTGAAGGTGAACTGAACAAGAGCTGCATAGAAGCTTTGTCAGCAATTTAAATCAGCTACACTACACTACACAATCTGCATAAAGGCAGAACTACGACTGAATAAGAGCTGAAGAAGCTATCCTTCAATCATGACTGGCAGCCATAATTTCCAGTAATAGCTGTTTAAACTCTCCACTTTTGGGTGAACAAGGCTTAACAAGGGTTTATTCAACATAAGTTTGATACCGATATTCAGCTTTAGACTGAACAATAAAATGCTTAAGCGCTTTTTCAATCAATAATCAGCATAAATTGTTACTTGGGCTGTCATTCGCTAGGCCAATTGTGTGCATATGTTTCCTCAGCATGCAATGTCCGGTCAGCATTCCCACCATCATCCTCGTCGCTTTTCGACTTTGACATAGTAGGTCGTATGAAAGTGTGGCCGGAGGGCTTTTAAGGAATAATTTAGCGTGCCTTTGTTCTGGAGTTTCATACCACCAGCGCAACGCCTGGTTGTTTATCCATTTGTGGATGCTCTCCTTACTTAGGCATTTAGCAATTCCACAGGAAGGTTCTGGCCCTATCATGACCTCCGTTGCTCCCTGCTTGGCTGATTCATCGGCATTTTCATTGCCTTTTATTCCTTGGTGACCTGGTACCCAAGCTGACAACTAAGATGCATCTATACTAGAATCGCGTTCTAAACAAAGTATTGAAACACAAGTGGCCCAAACAAAATCTGTAGTTTAGATGGTAATGGAGTTTTAGGATGATCTAGATATATAATCAAATCTGATATACATACTTAGAAAAAATTTAACGTTTTGAGTATAGTTTCCCGACTAAAAGCGACAATATGGCAATTTAAATTTATATTATTGGCTCTGCCGTCTAAAGATGTTATATTTGACAAGTCTGGTTATGGTTTTCTTTCATATGGGGCCAGCAAACCAATTACTTTCGTGATCTTTATGTGCTGGCTTCTCTTCACGTAGTCGAAAACCTTTTTATTTCTCATTTACGCGTTATACTTTATTATTATACAAGTAATCAGATTATCCTACATCATTTGAAAGCAAAAAGTTCAAATATAGAGCATTTATACAACCATAACCTAGAAAATTATGTAGATAATGTATGAAGCATAATCTATCAAAACTCTTAGGAAGACAATCTGTATAACAATGACTCGATTTTGATTAACTGCGCTCTTAAAAAATGTCCACACATTTTTCATTTTAGGATGTGAAATGTCGGTAAGGTAGGTGACTGGTTTGTTTCACGCTTTCTTGCTCTTTATTGAAACTTGCGGAACGCTGGAGTGAATAAAATAAATTGACCTTTAAAAGGCTCTTCTTGCTTTCTTTTTTACGATGCATATATTATGAAGGCATAATTAATGACTATTAAGACACTAGGAGCTGTATTCAAAGGAAAAAAAATGGAGACCGGATATAAAGAGATATGGAAAACATGGACATAACAATGGAAAAAATACAAAGGGAGACTAGAGGCTAAAGCAGGTCAAAGACAGTCATAAGAAGGGAATAGAGGGCAGCATCCTCCAGAAATGACGATAATAAAATGAGGTGGACTTCACGGAAGTGGTGTCTATGAAGAAAGTTCAGAGGGAACAAAGGAAAGGGAAATAACATGAGAGCCTACAACAACAGGCAGATCAGGATCTACAGTAACAGTCAAGCTGTCCTTAAAGCACTTCAAAGCACTAAGGTAACATCTTGGCTGGTATGGGAGTGTGGCGAAGAATTTAGAAGACTGTCGTCTCGGAACATTGTAGCACTGGAGTGGGTCCCAGATCACAAATGAATCGCTGACAAAGAAAAAGCTGACGAACTCGCAAGTGCAGGATCGTCAACTCTGATGTACGGACCCGAAGCAGCTGTGGACATTCCCAGATGCTCAACTAGGTCATGGTTAAAAGGGTTGGCGAAAAAACAACACAATAAACACTGGAAGAATACGCCCAGGCAAACACATGGGAAGAAATTCATAATAGAACCATCAGAAAAAGTAGCGGAAGAACTGCTCTCAATGAGCAGGAACAAACTACGCACCCTAAGGGGGCTACTCACGGGACACTTTCCCACAAAGGAGCACCTTAACAAAATAGGACTGTATAACGGAAACCTTACATGCAGAAGATGCAAAAAGGATACCGAAACAGCTCTGCATAAATACTATGCAACTGTAAGACGCTGGACTACAGGAGGCAGAAACTGCATGGTAGACCCCAAATGATTCCAGAAGACTTCTACAACTAACCAGCAAAGAACCTTCATGAGCTAATACTGGGAACGGATTGGCTGAATAGGCTGTAGTCAGAACACTAGGAGTATCCACAATAAGCCCAGGAGACTGAGGTGGTGCCGGCTAAGGGACGGCTATTAAAAAAAAGGAAGGAAATGATGGATAAAGCCATTAGTGGAAAAAAAAGGAGACACTACACAGTATCTCACATTCGAAACAGGCTCGGAATTAATATTCCTTGCTCAAATTTCTTCGCCTTAGACTCGTCTGTTGATGCGCGTTATTTGGTAACTAAAGTAGATCAGAAGGAAAGGTGGGGTTACCAATACGCAGCTTCATTAATAACCATAAAATAAATTTAGAACTTCAAAGGATTTTATTATAAAAATTTAACGATTTTTCTATGAACGTTTAGCAGTTGTGACTGTCATAACTAGAAACCGCATATAAGTATCACCAAAAACGACATTTTATAGCGGCTATAAAGTATATTAATTACTTGTTGTCATAAGCGATTATATGCGCTACTGCTATTCAATATTCTCACTAAATTTTTATCACTTCCGTTATATTGGACAGATCATTATCAATTTTATTAATTATGTTGAGAAATATGATGCAAAAACTTGAATGTAAGAAATATCTAGTATTAAAAAATCAGTTTTATTGAAAGTAAAGTAAATAATTATGTGAATTTTGTAGATTGGATTAATAGGGGTAACAACTACAAGTAATTAGCAATACGGCTGATTTTTTTTCATAAGTACCTTAAAGTGTGTGGATTAATATAAAAAAAAGTTCACCAGTCTATCGATTTCCCAAATTGGAAAAAAAAAATCAAAAAACTTTTTTTTTCGAAATTTTTCAATATTTTGCGCTGGGAGGAAGGCAGAGAAAAATAAAATATACCACCGTGTAGGGGGAGTGTTTTGCAACAAAAAAGGTTTTCTGCGTTTATCTCGTGCGAGCAATGGTTTGTCCGGAAAAAATTCGGTAAGCTAATTATGTGTTCCGCATCCGCGCGACTCTATTTTCTGAAGCGCGGCGGAGTACATTATAAACTATTGTACAGTTATAATGTAGATATAAATAATTGTAATACGGCGTTTTGAAGAGGAGAGTGTCGGCTTTAAGATGGCGTTTTTTGTCATAGCACATAATCATTTTTAGCAAATTACTCATATATAATATAAATATTATATTCTAATAAAAAACCAAGTATCTCAATAAAAAATATATTATATAATAAGTTGGCATTGAAACAATTTTTCGGAGGATGGAAACTGTTATTTAGGAGGTCTGTTCTATATATAAAATTTACGGATAATTAATTTTTCCTAGTTACGGCATTCGGCACTTTTCATTATTTTGTAAATTTTAGGAATCTTGAATTTACAAGAAAATATATATATAATTTTAATGGGGTTTGCGTAGAAATGTTGGGTAAACTTCTAAGATCAAGAATATATGATTACAAAATTAATTAATTCACATACATTTTTGGATTAAATGATTTTTTGTATATAAGCGAAAACAGCAATTTTTATAGATTCGGGTAAGAATCTTCTTTATTTTTTCAAAATGAAATTTGATACTCATGTAATATAAAGATTAATATTCAACTAACAAAATGTATATAGTGGAAATGTATAAAAGATGATAAATATATAATTCTAAGATATAATTTTTTCCATACCTTTTTCCAATGAAAATATGTAAAAATTAATTTCTCACCTTTTATTTATTATTTGCAGCCTTAACTCTCACCAAAGACTGAAAAACAATTCTGATTGAATATTTATATTTTTTTCCGCCGTGCAGCAGTCGCGCGGATGCGGAACACATACTTAGTTTACCGAATTTTTTTCGGACAAACCATTGATCGGACGAAAAGAACGAAAAAGACCTTTTTTACTGCAAAACACTTCCCCTACACGGTGGTTTTTTTATTCTTCTCCACCTTCCTCCCAGCGCGAAATATTGGAAAATTTCGAAAAAAGAAAGTATTTTGATTTTTTTTTTTAATTTGGGAAATCGATAGACTGGTTAAATTTTTTTAAATTGATCTACATACTTTAAGGTACTTATGAAAAAAAATCAGCCGTATTGCTAATTACTTGTATCTACTTTTGGTCTAAAATGACCCATACCGACTGGCCTATGAAGCATTTCCTAGCTTAGGAAGTACCTGAAATCAGATATTCATTAGACTGTTTCAAAAAAATATTTAATAACTTACGATCCATGGAAGATACAAAACAATTTCAGGAAGGTAACTTGTAACCAATAAAACGCTTTACAAAAAATATTCCATAAACTTGATTAGATCGTCGAAAAATTGAAAAAATGTCAAAATGTATTACTAATTTAATTTTAACCTTGAATAACTTTGAAAAGAGTGAAAATATCCAAAAATTATAGGAGCCCTTTTTTGTAGAACGTCAAAGTTCCAACAAGAATATACTTTAGTCATTATGCTGTATTGCTTCCTTATTGAGGTACAAAATTCCAAAGCATGACAATTTTGTTTCCATGTTATTTAAATGAAAAACAGAAATTAGGCATGTGGCACATCTAAATATTTATTTACATCCGTCATGTCCAACAATATTATCAGTATATTTGAAGAAAAAACAATAAATATTAATACCCTTTCCAACGACATCTCAAATATCAAATTCTGACCATCGGTTCATTAGTTGCAGCCATGTTTTCATTAATTCAATTACGTCCTCTAGCGGTGGAACTACAAGTTTGGAAATAATTTCCAGGTTTTCTCAAATTAAAATTTTTTTAAGGGTAGGTACATATTTTTTCCAATATTTTTCCAGCGCCAAGAAAATGAAAAATATATATTCCAATATCAGTCAATTTTATGTTTTCAATAAATATTTTCACTTCATTTCGGAGCTAAGTAACTTAATTTTTTTTCCACTGCAGAATCCTCTGTTTTTTCACTTTATTTTTTGTCAAAACCGGCAATTTGCTTAGAAAGCTTTTTGTTTGTTTTTAATTTATGTTTCCAAAGATTCTCCATAATAATATATAAGTCAATTTGAGTATTCAGACTTTCAACTTTGTTTATTTACAAACTTGCCTTCTAAATTACAACATTAAATTTTTATTAAAAAACATCTAATTTAAATTTCTTTTTGATAAAGCAGAGACCGGAATCCGAAACGGCTTTTTAAATCCATCAGAAACTAAAAAGAATTTTTCAGAATATTCTCATTTCAATACATAAAGAAAAAACCGGGAAAATCATCCTTGATTTATGATAATCGATAGAGACTTCTGGCATTTACTATTGATTGCCATGTTTCTCATTTACGAGGATGTATCGATATCCAGCTAGCCTAGACCAGTTCCATGCATAAACAAAATATTGCGTTACTATAGCAACGAACAATATTTCATTAGAAGTGTCAGTGTGAAGTTGGACGTCAAAAGTAGAAGAAACAAGATGTCCACCGAAATTGTGTAAATCGAAAAATATAAGTATCGAGCCATCATCAAGTACCTGTATTTAAAAGGGTTAAGAGGTAAGCAGATTTACGAAGATAAATACCCTTGGTGATTCATGTCCTTCGTCCTCTCCAAGACCTAAGGAGTTTCGTGTCCAAAAATCTACTGGAAAAGTTCTTGCTTCAGTTTTTTGGGATTGCCATGGAGTAATCATGATTGATTTTTTGGATAAGGATAGAACAATAACCGGAGATTACTATTCGACATTACTGACCGCTCTACGGAGAAAAATTAAAGAGTAAAGACGCGGAAAGCTATCCAAAGGTATTTTGTTTTTGCAGGACAACGCCTCTGCACACAAATCTCATGTTGTCATGCAAAAAATTCGTGATTTAGAGTTTAAATTACTAGAACACCCCCCTTATCCGCCAGATTTGGCTCCATCCGACTATCATCTCTCTCCTCAACTGAAAAAAGTCGTAAATTTTGGAAATTTCACCCCTCCCCCAAGAACAATTCATACCCCAAAAGACGTAAACTTCGTTGACTGATCGCCTGGAAAGATTTTTGAGTTTAATCCTTTTTTCACTTTTGACCCTCTGGACTTTTTGGTACAAAAAAAATTCAAAAGTTCAATTAAAAAGTCGTTTTATCAAATTCACCCATAAAATAATCTAAATTAAAGTAATTTGAATACAAACAATGTTAAACAAAACACACCCACCAACATCCTTTATTATAATAGCTTCAGGATATATAGACGGTCGTCCCTTCACGACATGAATACACCGTGTAAATTTAATTTGAACACCTGTATTATTTCCATCTCACACGTGTCAATAATATGTTTTTAATTTGTTCATTATTTCCTCTCGGATATTTTCTATCTAAATTAAACCGTTTTAGAGGAAACCCCACTCGCATGTACTTCAATTTTTAATAATAAAATTAAAAAGGTAAACAAACACATTTCGCAAACGGCTGATAGGTGTATTCGTACAATTCATTATTTGGTAGCCGTTCGAAACTTATAAATTTGTATGGTCGTAAATATTCATGCATAAATCAGTCAATTTAGACATTTTAACTGTAATCTATTAACCAAACACGTTAATTTATAGTAAAATAAACACTCTGTACCACCGAAAAACTGTACTTTTCATATAGTTTTTTTTTAAATTTATTGGGTAATAGATTTATTCATGTCAGGGCATACGGTGCGAAACAGAATTGCAAAATTTAAATAAACATTTTCATAATATCACCAATCATTTTTGACTAAACGACTTACTTCTAAGAGATAATCAGGGCTATTCACTAAGCAAAGTTGTTATGGATAGTAACTGTAAATTGTCGTTAAGGCGGCGCCAGACATGCGGCATTCGGCGAATACCGAGCGACTGCTCGCCAAGTAGCAAGTAGTTGAGTTACTCGGCAAGGTGTGCGCCAAATGACAAGCACCTAAACCAGATATTCGCCATTCGTTGGATGCGGATTCAGAGCGTTATACGGCAAATATTCGTTTCCTTTGATTTTGCTTCGACATACAACGGGAACTACGCGAGCACTGCACAAATACTAAAATTGGTCATCGGCAAGTAGCGATCAACCCGTCCACACACTCGCTACTTGGCGAGCAGTCGCTCGGTATTCGCCGAATGCCGCATGTCTGGCGCCGCCTTTATGTTCAAGGTCAGTTGCTAAGCGCGAAATCGGTATTCACTATTTAAGTGAAGTCGCTATAAGAGTTGCTATCCATACTGACAAGTGGCTATGAGAAGTGGTTGGTTCACTGGCAACTGCTCCAGAGATGTTGTTAACGAAAACCACTTGCGTCAGACACCTATTGGAATGTTTTTATTTATTTATGTGAACAGTTAATAGTATATTATTAAACGAGCAATTTATGATAGCCATAATTCACGATGGGTGACGTTTGCGTCACGAGCCGCAGGCGAGGGGCGCAAGTCACCCAAGTGAATTATGGCCATAAATTGCGAGTAGAATACTATACTTTGTCCACGACACTTAATTTATTTATTAATAAATAAAATTCAGTAGCGATTTGGCATATTACTAACCTCAAAATGTTGTGGCATCTACTTCAAATAATTGGACATATATAGAGATGGACGATACTGTAGAAAGTATCAATACAACGTAACGTTATAAATAATATATTGTTTTAAAATACTTAATATTAGAAAATATCGTTACTATCGTTACTATCAATACTAAAAATTACAATATTTTATAGATACGATATATGTCAGAAACAAATTTCTTGAACAAAATACACAGATTTAATAGTTTATTTCATATTGTACTCCCATCTCTAGTCGTGAATTATGAACCATAATTCACGACAGTTGAAATATACCTTTAGTTAGGAGGTAAAATATTGACTTATTATTAGGTGGTCGTGACAAATATTTTTAATTAATAAGAAAGGTATTTTTAGTGCATAATAGACTTTTTATTCATTCAATATGTGTGCTGCTACACATTTGTCAAGATTGTAATAAATATGGTAACTTTTTTAGAGAAAATTTAAGAACCGAAAGAAGATACTCGAGAGATTTTAGTAATCCTTTCGAATTGCCGGATATTACATTTAAAAATTTGCTTAGACTAAATAAAAAGATGGCTTTGGAACTTATAAATGGATTAAATCACTTTCTACCTGGTGGACAACGGACACTTTTTGTGAACATATTGTTCCCAGAGAAATAAGGTTTCCAAATACAGAAGATGAAGTTCGAATAACTGTCCAAGAATTCATTAACAAATTCCATTTTCATGGAGTAATGGGATGCATAGATTGTACTCATATTGCAATAATTATTAATCCTCCAGAGAATAATGAAATTTACCCTGGGGCTGTTTACTATAACAGAAAATGATATGCTAGTATCAATGCCCAAGTGATATGTAATTCAAAGCTAATTATAACTTAAATAAATGCTGGTTACCCAGGGTCAACTCATGATGCTGCTATGTGGCAAATGTCTTCGATCAGAGAACATATGGAGCAAAAATATATTGAAGGTAGAGCAAATTTAAAGCTTTTAGGAGATTCTGGTTATCCTTTACAACCGTGGTTAATGACGCCTATAATAGATGCAGAGCCTAATACTCCTGAAGTGCCATAAAACGACCAGAAATATCATAGAACGCATGTTTGGGATGTTTGGTATTCTTGAAAGCCGATTTAGGTGTTTACTAAGACACAGAGCTCTGCATTACCCCAAAAGCAGCGAAAATTCTATATGCATGTGCTGCTTTGCACAATATATGTATCAAAGCTAATATACACATGGATGATTTAGGGCCACTCGATGATGATAAACATTCCAGACCCAATTCAGAGACAAGAAAATGTGAACATTTTAGCTTTAAATAGTAGAACAAGAAAAACTTTAGTTGACCATTTTAGGTAATTTTCTCTGTTATAGAGAATTATAATTTCTGGTCATTCTTTATAAATCCTTCTGTACGTGTCTTGATAAGAATTCATCATACCTTTTCAATACAGCTACAAATCTCATTTATTTTGTCTTTAAATTATTTTAATTCGTTTTTCAAAATGATTTTGATCATAAACTATATATTTCATTTTAGCTTCACCGAAAAAATTAACAATCACAAAAATATTTGAAGTTTATAACTATTTACTCTGTCAAAGCAAAGAAACGATCTATTTCCGCACATTAGAACTATTTTGCGATGCTGTCACGTCCATTTTCACGTATGGGTCTTGAAGGTTGTTATCATGTTGTTATCATAACAACAGTTGCCAACCGTGTATCAGAGAATACCAAAATTTCGCAAGTGGTTACTGAAGTCATTATCGAAAGTTGTTAGCAGAGTTGCTATGGTTAACAACTGTGATAACCACTTTACTTAGAGAAAAGCCCTAAATGTGTGGCCAACAAAAAGTGGTTTTTTCCGACATGAGTGACAGTTAAGGTCTACCATTCAAAACATAAGATTTTTGCATGTTTTTTATCATTGTGAACATCTATATTGTTTTATTAATAATGAACACCCCTCCGAAGCGTATATTTTGAAATTCAAAATGACTTTTTAGCTGAATACTCAACATATCGGTGGCCAATAATTCGAGGAACTTTTGGCAAGTCATTTCTGTTATCTGTCACTAGTTATGTCAGATGTCAGTGGGAAAAGTAATTAGAAGAATAGAGATACAACTAACTAAAAATGCTACAAAAATCTAATCGAAAATAGACATACCCAATTAAACGAATATCAACAAAAATAAATATAACTGACATTTTACATAACTAGTGACAGAATAACAGAAATAAAATGGTGACTTGCCAAAAGTTTCTAGAGTTATTGGCTACCGATATGTTGAGTATTCAGCTAAAAAAACATTTCAAATTTCAAAATATACGCTTCGGGGTGTATTCATTATTTCAATAAAGCAATATAGATGTTCGCAATGATAAAAAACATGCAAAAATCTCATGTTTTGAATGGTAGACCTTAACTGTCATTCTTGTCAGAAAAAAACACTTTTTGTTGGCCACACTGACCTCAGACTGAAGATTTTTGATTCTCATCATAACTGGATCCAAAAGCTGGCAAAAATAAAGAAGAGCCTCGAGGTTGCATTGATTTATAGTCTGAGGAACACAGAAGCTGCTGAACTAGTCAGAAAGAGCTCATCGACATCATTATATTAGACTAGAATTGGTACTGCATTTCATATAAAATGAAGACTGTAGATTTTGTGGCATGGAAGAAGAAATCTCCATCCACATACTTTCCAACTGCACAGCATTCAGAATCCTAGAGCACAGCACCTGGGAGATTACTGCACAGAAGAGGAACATTTACCTAAGTTGAACCTGCAGATATCTTGAAATTAAAATAGGACTAAAGGACCTACTAGCTTCTGAGACTCTCCTCAGAAACTAAGTAGAAGTAAGGGGGCACAATAGATCTTTTAGGTCTCAGTGAATGTCACCCCAAAATACATACATACATACATTTTTGTTCGGTACAGGTAAAATAATACAACTTTTATTTAAAACTTCCTTTTGTATTCCCGTAGTTAATGAAAATAAATGGGGGTCAATATAAAATGAGACACCCTGTACATAAAAATGAAACTGTAACTTGTATCTCCTTCTCGTTCTATAAGCAAATCAACCACAAAAATATCTATGGCTCGGCTAAAAAAAAATGGGACGCACCTTTCTTTTTTCCGACGAAAAGTAAACAATCTCTATTCAATTAAAAATTCATATCATTCAAAAGAGTATTTATTTGGGATCAGGACAGATATTTCACCTCAACAATTTGTTATTTCAGGCATAAACAGGCAACAATAAAATTTCGCTCACCCCCTTTTCGAATTAAAAAACACAATAAGATCGGCAAGAGGGTCGAAACGTATAGATGCGCTATTTAACCCCAAAGGTGTTTTATTTAGAATTTTCTGCAGCGGATAAGCGGTTTTTTTATCAAGTTTTTAAATCTAAATACATTTTTTTATTTCAACGCCATCTAGTGGTTGCGGTAAAAACCACAAATACCTGAGTGCTAGCGCCTAAGATAGAGCAAAAAAAACTCTTTCAAACGATCTTTAGTTGAATTTTTTGCAATAAGGCGTTCCCGAGATATTAAATATTTTCCAAATTTATGTTTGTTTCATCCCCACCACTTTTGAAGAGTTAGAGGACAAAGTGATGGACCAAACTTACTCTTTATATACGTAAATTTGATATGCACGCATTTTCAGTATACCTCAACTTAGCAAATGTCAGAGAAAACCTATTTTTTGTAATTTACATTACAATTATTATTTGACCACCCGGTATAATTATTTTCTGTAATATTTCTTTCTTCGTAACTGATTTCCGCTGTAAGCTAATAATCTGGAGAAAATCCATTTTTCTAAACAAAAGAAACACACATGAAATCCACATAAAAACATATCCTCTTGCTGGGGTGTTTCCAATATTTAATATACCTATTTATAAAATTATTAAAAATGAAATGTCCTATTCGAAAAATTGTAAATAACAAAAACATTTCAGGCATACTTTTTAAATAACAAAAATAGAAAATGGTGTTATAACATTTAAACTAAAGTAAAATAAACCAGCAAGTATATTTTTATAACATCATTCTGTATAATAATTTTATATGTAGGAGATTTCCACTAACTACTTAAGACTTTAAAATCTAATATGATATTTATTCATATTAATATTATAATTCATTTCGTCCACCACTGTATATTTTAAATTCACATAAATACCTATACGTATTAAAACTCTCCGACCCTGTCTCTGTATAAATTATTGAAATCATATTATTTGAGGTATTTATTTAGTGAGAAATCTAAATATAGAACTGCTACTGTAAATAGGCAGCAAAAAATGCCCTTGCAATCAACCTAGCAGGCTTTGTTTGTTCGCCTCTTCTGACAATTCGAACCATGTTTAGTAGGCTTAAAGCGGGCGGCCTAAGTCATCGTGCGTAATTATTTATAAACTGTTTAATTAATATCGTGTATAAATAACCATAATAGTAAATGTTTATATCGAAATTGTTAATTTTAATAGTGATGAGTGTTTCAAAGAAAGTGTTTTATACGAGGGATTATTTAATAATACTTTTTTCCAATTTTAATTTCGGTATATGTGTACTCCCACTCGTAATAAAATGGACCGGTCCGTTTTCAACAATTGACTTTAACAAAAAACTGAAAAAGAGTGTAAGAAATAATTAGTTTGAGCTGTACTACAAGATTTCACATGGAAATAAGGATAAAGGTGAATTTTCTTCATACTTTTAATATATTATATTGTTTTTCATGTAAAGAAATTTGCATATACATTAAAAACTAAGTGATACATTTTTTGATTGAAATTAAAGCAAATTTTTTATTTTACAGCTCCACTACAAATATGGTAAAATAGAAAACTGCAGTGGAGTGGTAAGTTTTTATACTTTCTTAATTTCAAAGCATGTGAATTAAAACTTAAGGCATATACCTACACCGATACATATTTGAAGCAATATGATTTTCTTGTACAGGGTGAACAAATGAACTAGGTTATTGGCTATTTATAGGAGACCACTTAAAATTTGAACTTTTTTAAAAATGTTATTATAAAAATGGTAAAAATAAATGTAAGGAAGATATTTTTAAGGTTTCAAAATGTCCGCTAGAGGGAGTAAAACTCATTTAAATTACAAAACACAAGTTTTCTCTAAAATTTGCTTAATAAATGTATGCTGAAAATGCAAGAAAATAATTTTTATGTCTATAAAGAGTAATTTTGAAATATTTTTTTTCTCCAACTCTTTAAATAAAGTGGTGGGGGTGAGACAAACATTGTATGCTATATCTCTGGGGAAAATATTGTAGTGAGCTCCATTTAGAAGAATTTTCGTTGTTCTACACTCTGCTGAAAATAGATTTCAAACTCAGATTAATTTGTTATCAACATTATAAAACCGTAAATAATAATTTGTTGGTTAAAGTAATCTGTAACGAACATTCTATTTTATACCGATGTACAGATATGTTTTTGCACGATTTTATTGTTTCCAATTTCTTTCAGTCTATAGGTATCGAAAAATTCAATCTGGTATTAACTCAACCCAACCCAACGGCAAACTGCAACTGATGCACATCTCAAAACCAGTTTTCTCCCCATTATTCCCCATTATAGCATTTTATCAGCTCGGTTACACCCATTTTTCTGTAATAATTGTTTAAAATATGGCATCCCACAATCAAAAACTCTTAATTGCTTTCGCTGAAGCTTTCGCTTTAATTAATATTTGAAAAAATCACATTACGCTGATACCTACTATTTTTAAATATCTCTCATTCTATTACAATAAAAGGAAAATATGGGAAGGCTTAGCATGTGAAAGGGCATGTTTTCATGGAAAAACATAAAAATTTGCCCTTTTACATTTAAAAACTGCCTACCAAATGTCCATTCATCAATTTTAAAGTTATCAAATTTAAATTTTCATATCTTCAGCACCCCGAATTTCGAAAAGTAAATAAACTGGACCCCTCAATCCCTATATCATTTTGTCCAATTTCACGAGATCTACATGCAAACGTTGTGTCACTTGAAAACACCCTGTTTATAATGTGTATACGATGATATTTTTTTAAGAGATTTTTAAGCAATATTCCTTCCTACCAAAGCAATACAATTGAATTTTTGGTAAATTTGTCCACGTCTAAACAATTCCAAATTTTTTTTTGGTCGTTCTTCACCACTTGTATGTAGTATCCCAAGTAATATTAAGGAGGGATGGCTTTGAACTCCTTAAAAAGTGGTGATATTATTTTAATAATAGAAATGACAATCAATAATTGGATTTATCCTTCCCCTTCTTGAAAAATATCCAATACTTTATAACGGCGGGTGTAATTTGGGCGCTAACCATCCTTCTTTACCTGTCTGACCAAGAAGGGTAGATAATCCGACATGTATTTTGGGCGCTAAGAAGTGCAAGTAGGTCGAGTCATAAAATAACTCTTATCCTAATAATTTAACCACTAATATTTGGAAAAACCCAATAGTTTTCCATTTCTTATTTTCTGTTATTTTTATACATAGTTACACTTTGATCGACCGGGTTTGGGCTTGGGTTTTCTTGTTTTTTTTTTTAGTTTTCTATTTCTTATTTTCTGATATTTTTATACATAGTTAAACTTTGATCAATCGGGTTTGAGCCTGGGTTTTCTTGTTTTTTTTTTAGTTTTCTATTTCTCATTTTCTGATATTTTTATACATAGTTACACTTTGATCAACCGGGTTTGGGTCTGGGTTTTCTTGTTTTTTTTTTAGTTTTTTATTTTCTATTTTCAGTCGGTTAGCGCCCAAAATAGACATAGGATTAAAATGACCCATAGGTCTTGGCGCCCAGTTTACATGTTGTAAAAAGTGCATTAATATTTTAGCGCCCAAATTACATCCACCCCTTTATAACATGCATATCAAGTTATTCAAGAAGGGGAAAGGTGAATCCAATTTTCATTTAATCCATTTTAACGTTATTTAAGAAATTTAGCAAATTTTTTCGAGGTGTAATTATATTATTATTATTATTATTATTATTATATTTTCTCCAACATATGTGTACGATGATATTTTTTTAAGGGATCAATTATTGATTTGTAAGAATTTCCATTAAATGGATAATGATACATATTTTTTAAAGAGTTATTGTTTGGAAGAATTAATTTATCAACAGAAATTTTCATCTGCCAAAGGTGCACACAATTTCATATCACAACCTCACACACACACACACATCAATTATTGTTGATTCGTTCGTACTAATTTTTATAACATTTGCGTACCTTGATATTTTTTCAAGGGGCCAATAATAAATTTGTGAGAATTACATTTTGTGAAGGGAGTTAGTTTGTAAAAATTTTCATTCATTATAGGCGCACGATAAATTTTTCAAAAGGGGTTCATTTTTTTATACAGGGTGATTCATTAGTGCGATAAAGTCCAATATCTTGTAAATAGTTGAAGATATTTTAATGAAATTTTGACTGATTGTAGCCAGCCTAGAGGCTCATATTTTAAAGTTAGTCGCAATTGTACAGCGTGTTCCATAACGCCGTGCCAGATCAAAATTATACTTTTCCAAATGGGACACCCTGTATTTTACTCCAAATTTGAATTCTGCTTGACATCGCTATTACAATGATATAATATTGTAATGGGTTATACAGTGTATTTAAAAAGTTCTGACCACTTGTTCCTGTAAATCGTAATGACTTCAACGCCCTGTATACTTTAAACAGCACGATCGAAAGTTGATCTTTTATAGCCACACGTCTGTGATAGTCGTCCAGTACTACAATTCAATCGAACTGATTCGATATCTAAGAAACCGTATACAGGGCGAGCCCAAACTCGAATACATTGGTTTCACAATTTTTTTAGATGGATCACCCTGTATTTCATATCGGTAAATGAAAGTTACTTCACTATTCTTCAAAATTTATTGAGTATTCCCTATACCCAAACTGAATAGTTTTTGTTATATTTCTATTTTATGGTTAAAGAAAGCCAACAATAATAAATTTACTCATACTTATTTATTAACAACTATACTGAAATTTATAAAAAAATAAACAATAAAGTTATAAAATGTGCCTAAAAAGACCACCCCCTTCATTTCTCCTGGCTTGGAGACGGTCTTGAAAAGATCGACTAACATTTCTAAGCATTTGCATATTAACATTTTGAAACGCCTACCTTATTCTAGTTTTCATATCGACTGGTGTAGTAACAGGTAATTGGTACACCTGTTCTTTAATAAAACCCCAAAGGAAAAAATCTGCTTTATTCAACTCTGGTGATGTTGGTGCCCAAAGAACTGGTCCTGCTCGTCCAATCCACTTTTCAGAAAACATATCATTCAATTGTCCTTGAATGAGCGCGTTATGGTGAGCAGGAGCTCCGTCATGAAAATACCACATTTGTTGACGTGTACGGAAGGGAATGTCTTCAAGCAGAACTGGTAAATGATTTTCCAGGAAAATGATTATATGGTTCTAATTTAACTATTTAGAAGACCTCTAAGAAACCTGATCCTCCTGCATGTGTGGTGGTACTGTTATCGACCTTTTAAAACCTTTTTCTAAGTTAACAACCTCCCTAACATGTTAATTGTTGTGAATTAATTTCATTATCTGTTTTTTATTGATTTTTTTTATTAGAAATAAAATTTTTAATAACAAAATAGAAATATCACAAAAACTATTCAGTTTGGGTATAGGGAATACTTAATAAATTTTGAAGTATAGTAAAGTAACTTTCATTTATCGATATAAAATTCAGGGTGATTCAATTAAAAAAAATTGTGAAACCAATGTATTGGAGTTTGGGCTCGCCCTGTATACGGTTTCTTGGATATTGAATCAGTTCGATTAAATTGTAGTACTAGACGACTATCACAAACGTATGGCTTTGAAAGATTAATTTTAAATTGTGCAGATTGAAGTATACAGGGCGTTGAAGTCATTACGATTTACAGGAACAAAAGTGGTCAGAACTTTTTAAATACGCTGTATAACCCATTACAATATTATATCATTGTAATAGCGAAGTCAAGCAGAATTCAAATTCGAAGTAAAATACAGGGTGTCTCATTTAAAAAAATATAACTTTGATCTGGCACGGCGTTATGGAACACGCTGTACAATTGCGACTAATTTCAAAATATGAGCCCAAAGGCTGGCTACAATCAGTCAAAATTTCATTGAAATATCTTAAACTATTTACAAGATATTGGACTTTATCACACTAATGAATCACCCTGTATATCCACATTTATCATTCTTACTCCAAGAATTGCTATACCGGTGTGAAAAAGTATCGTAGAACCAACTTTTTTCAAACTAGGTATAAATTCTGGTATAACTTTATTCCCAGAATAACTATACCTAGTATAAATCTCTCTTGTAAAACCGGCCCTTAATGTTTAAAACATACTTTTTGTTTTTCGTTATTTCATAAAATGTCTCTAAGTGTGCCTGTGAAAGTGGCTAAGTATATCTTTTTAATCACTTGGTATAGGTATGGCAAAATCTGCCATAAGATAGTCAAAAAAACCATTTGAAGAAAAAAAGAATTCAGTTCTGTACGCAAAGCTGGAGCACCCTGTATATTTCTAAATATTTTCAAATTATAGTTGAATTGATATGAAAATATTTTTCATGAATTTTAAATTTTCTTTCAATACTTGTCCGGTCCCGGACTTTTGCCGAACTCTGTATAATTCAATTAAAAACGAATTTGCTTATAGTCATCTGGCAGGCGTTTTGTTAGGTTAAGCTAGTGTTTTATAGGGTGGACTAAATTAAAAGGTATGCTTTAGTTTTGTGGTAATACTGTTGGTATATAATTTTTGAAATTTCCCCCGATTTTTTAGATTGTATTTCTCGAATCTAATTATCGAATATTATCAGAAAGTATTGTCCAGATTTTTTCCTGTTTCCCAATTCATTGCTCCACAAGAGTTTAAGAAGTTCATGAATTAATAGATTGTGTTTCAAAAAATTACAATTTTTGGTCAGGTCCTGTGAATGCATTTTACGTAAAACGACATGATATAAAAAATGATCCTTGGACTATTATGTACCTTCTGTTGAAATTTCAAGTAAATTCATGCTGGACTTAAGCCAAAATCCTTCATTTCCTTAGCACTATTTTGTCTTTCTCGTGCAAAACTATGTGCAAAACTATGCGTTGAGCTGAAGGAATCAAATAATATCAAAATATGATAAGGACCAAAGCCTAATAAATAAAACTTCAAAGCAAACATCGTCATTGATTTATTCTGTTTTAAATGAATTTATTTTTCACAAATGGACCACCTGGTATGTTATTCATATACAAAACTATTTAAGTCGTTATCGAGTGTTAAAATCTGAAGAATCATTCAATCCGCATCAATAACATAGAAGGCAAAATGGATTCTGACGGAATTATCTCTGCTAACTAATTTCTATGGACGCCGCATGATGGTTCTTGTAAGATGATTCGCAGCGGGGTGCTGCAAGAACCTATTCTGCGGCCGATCGATCAAACCATTGGCAGTTGTACTCGAAAAAAAAAATCGTCAAATCAAGTGCCTATCAAATAAGTTTCATCAAATATGGTAAATGCAATTATAACTGAGCGTTATTGGAATATTAAAAAGTCATCTATTTTAATTACATTTGTCTAAACAAATTTATACATATTAAAAATAACCCAAATAAAATTTTTCAATAGTTTGGGGTAAAACATTTCATTATTACCTAACATTAACATCTTAACCTCTACATTAACATCTACCTCTTAACCCTATTAAATACAGGTACTTGATGATGGCTGGATACTCCAATTTCTTGATTTTCACAATTTCGGTGGACATCTTTTTTCTTTTAATTTATTGCCTAGGTCTGGTTTACTTTTTTGACTCCCAACTTCACACTGACACTTCTAATGAGCTATTGTTTGTTTATGCATGGAACTGGTCTAGGCTAACTAAATATCAATACATCCTCGTACGTTGTTATGTGGTGATGTCTTCGTGAACAAACTTGACCCATTCCTTCTTATTTCTTGCTAAAATTTTTGCCATTTTTCCGAA
The DNA here is from genome assembly GCA_910591675.1 of Galerucella calmariensis. Lineage (NCBI taxonomy): Eukaryota > Metazoa > Arthropoda > Insecta > Coleoptera > Chrysomelidae > Galerucella > Galerucella calmariensis. The sequence continues at coordinate 98,388 of CAJUYG010000601.1, forward strand.
GATTTTTCCCAGCGCCGCTGTCCCATCTTTTTCTCGGTTTCCTGCGCTTTCTCTTTTTCACTTTTCTTGCCTCTCATACTTGCTTAACTCTTCTGGACTTTGACAAGTGTGGATTTTATTTCATTTCTCCTTCTTTCCACTCCTTCAACTCTTCTCAGATATTTCATTTCTACTGTTTGTGTTCTGCTCTTCTGTCTGCCTGTCAGTATCCATGATTCACAACCAAACGTCAGAACTAGTCTTGAATACATTTATTATTGTCTTTATAGATATATTTCTTTTTTGTTTATAAAAGCATAGTTCATTGTTTAGTACAATTTTACTGTCTTTTGCACTCTATCGTTTATTTTTTTCCGTTCTTTTGAAGATTTAGATTTTTCCTTTTGCCATAACTGTCATTTCCTTTTTCTCACTTTTTATTTAATTTCATACCATATTTTTCCAGGGCGTCATTCCAAATCTCACAGTTCTTTTGTAAGTCTTCATTTCTTTCGACCTCAATGACTATATCATCTGCAAATGTTCCTCCGACACTAGTACCTCTTTTATTATCTATATCTATATCCTACCTTAGATTTTTCAGCTTTTACTTTACATTTGTTTATTACCTCATCAATATACAGGGTGGTTCTTAAGTAATTGTACATAGAATTACAGTACAATCTTCACTTAAAAATATTGCGATTTAAATCAACTAGCCTCAATAAAATGTTGATATTAAGAGAGATACAGGGTGTTGAACATGAAATTTTAATTTTCGATTTTAACAATAACTTAAACGCTTTTTGACGTATGTGCACAAAAATTTGAGGTTGTAGTTTTTTGATATAAGAAATCCTAATTTTGTATCTATTTCGATGTATTTTGTAGAGGGCGGCACATAGACCACGTATGCGGCATAAATGTGCGCCAAACTTTAATGCCTTCCACATTAGCACTACTTATGTGAAAAATTATGAAAGCCACATCATTACAACAAATAAAAAATATACTTGTTAGTATTCCCAAATCTGAACGGTTTTAAAGATAATCACATTTTAGTGACATACTACTTGGATACTTGGATATTAATTTATAATAGTAAATTATGATATCAAAAATTACTAATAATAGGAAATAAACCAGTTTCCATTGGAAATTACTCCCAAATTTTAAAATAAAATTCAAATTTCAATGCACTTTCCGATCACAACCCGAGGATTTCTGAACGCTACCGATGATACGTGTGATGTCATATCTCTTGTGTTTACTTATGTCAATGTGGCCGGTACTGCATTAGGCTATGTGTAGTTATGTGTTTATATTGTATTTTAATCAACTATTAATTGCTTCATCGAAGTAAAAATATCATTTATATGTTTGTTCGAGACCATTACGTGTTTGTGTGTGCTTTTTTTATTTCTAAAAGTCAACGTGAAGTGGAAAGTGGACATAAATATTTGATATTTCCGAGGATATTTTAAAACTTTTGGAAGAATATATTTTATTTACTAGTTCAGTGTTCAGTGACGATTGTTTCATATTTTGTGAGTAAAGATATGGCTAGCGAAGGTTTTGTAAAAGCACAAACTGATAACTTGCCCAAAGTAGATTCATTTATGCTGCTTGAATTTATGAAGTCAAACAGCTGCTTTAATGCAGAGTAAATAAGAGAAGTTGAAGCATTATCGTAAGTACGATTTAAACTATGTTTTATTTATATATACCAACCATATTTCGATGTGTGGTCGTAAGAAAATGATGTTTTTATGGTTGATTCCTAGACATATAGGTACATAACCTCAAACTATTGAAGAATAAAAATTACCAGCATAGAAGTAGGTACTTACATTAAAATGAACTTCACAAACAAAAGTAATGTCTTTCTCTTAAGTGTATTTTTGCTTGCGCCACCAGGTAAAGTAACAAATATTTCGTCTGGAGTTTTAATAGACGTTGATTTACACACTGGAACAATGCAATACTTGGAATACAAAGTTTTTTTTCGGCTTTATCCGTTTTTAAAGCTTTCTGGAACAAATTAGGTCACAAGAACTCAGAGCGTGATACACGAACAAGAACATAAACAAATGACGTCACACCATGGGGCAGCCATCTTTATGACGTAAAGCGCGTTTTGGCGGACTCTCAAATTTGATGATTTTTAAAGTCGTTTTAAAAATTTATGCTTGTACCCTATTGATAATTTTTCATAAAATTGTATGAAAAATTCACATATCCAATTCCATCACGTGGTATTCCATATCAGCAATCCATTTCGCAACGAATATCTTCAATTTTAATCACACATTACTCCGATACCAATGTACATCTCTGCAGGCCATCAAAAGAGCTTATTGTAATCTTGGCGACAGATGTAGAAACGCCCCTCAAACTTTTCAATGGCTCTGTAATATGATCTAAAGTTGAACGAAATTGCTACTTTGTAAACGATAACATCAAACATTTATTTCAGATGAATGCACAATTATTCTATTTTATTTCCATTCTTTCACCTTTTTATCGATACCTAGTTGCAATAAGTAAAAAAACCATGAGCGTAGACCACCAACGGCTTAAAGGAATAGAATTCTTCCAATATATTCGTATCTGATGCTGTAGAGTGATCAGTAGGTTCTGGTAACAGTATTTGAACAACTATCTACTTTTGGGTGATCCAATATACTTACCAACTGTTGGTGGTAACCACCAAACTTTCATTAATCGATTTTCCTCTGCCTGCAAACAATTTTGAAGACTTCCACATTAAAATTATCAATGCTGTGACAGTCCAGTAACTGAACACCTGAAAATATCAAATATCGAAAGCTCCTGAAAAGTCGCTGAAGACTTCCTTTTTGGGCTCAATTTGGGGGGGAAAATGGCTTCCTAAACCCTGGAAAACGGGTTTCTCGCTAATATCTGGCACAATATGCGAATTGGAGAATTTTTCTTCAGATAAAAAATGAAGATCGTCTTATTATCTACAAAAATAGTACCAATCATTTTTTTCGAAAATTTGATAGTTATCGAGGTAATGAGACCTAAAGCCTCCTCATTTCAGCTGCTGCTCTGCCTGTAAAAATTCTGCTGTCTATGTCTCAAAATCTTGTGGAATAAAACTTTGACCGCTTTTTTAAATATTTTTGTCAAGTACGAACGAGCTGCAAGTCACATGGAATGATAGCTACGGGTCTTCCCATTGCGATGAACTTTGAATCATCGGAATATGTCAATTTTTTGCCGAGTTATAGAACAATTCGTCCGCCCGCTTACAAGTTAATGCATAGACAGCAGAATTCCTACAGGCAGAGCAGCAGCAAAAATGTGGAGACTTTTAGGTCTCATTATCTCGATAACTATCGAATTTTCGAAAAACGTTATGGGAACCATTTCTGTAGATATTAAGACGATCTTCATTTTTTATTCAGAGAAAAATTCTCTAATTCACATATTGAGCCAGATATTAGCGAGAAACACGTTCTCCAGGGTTCAGGGGGCCATTCCCCCCCCTTCCGTAAACTCAGTCGCGTCAAGTTTTTCTCGTTTAAAAACACCTGCCGTGACCTACAAATTGAGCCCAAAGTGAAGTCTTCAGGGACTTTTCAGGAGTTTTGTCCCGTCATTTACTGGACTATTCGTCAAAGTATCCGTATTTAACCTAAAAATTCCTTTTAAAAATCACATATCTACGGTTATGGATCGATGTAATCACAATCTTTATAATCTTTGAAAAGTCCATTCGTCCTCTTTTGTATCTTAGATTTGTAAGGACTTTTTTTAGTTTTGTTTCTACAGCTCCCGGTAGATATCTGGGAATCTGATGTGAAAGAGAAGATGAAAAAAAGACTACTGCAACGACTGCAACGCGTCTAAGCAAGATTGAATCTGTAGGTATCAATTTTCAAAAGGATCAATTAGACTGCCGGGACGTGCTTTTTTTAAAAAAAAAAAGAACAATATTCTTTCCGTGCAGGAAGAAGTTTTCGCAAACACAGGAAGATTCAATTAAAAATTCCTTATTTTAGTACCTGAAATTTGATTTACATTTGTCAATGTTGGCATTGACATTCCCAATTGTGCGAAAATGTCCATCACTTGTACAGGGTGTCCCAAATTGGTGTGTTTTGCAGGGTATCTCGTAAACTAGAAGAGATAGAAGAAAAGCAGTTAATATGTTATGACTTATTTTTTTGTTAAAGTATCGATAGTCCAATTGAATATTTTGTACCCCTCTGCAGTTGGAAGATACAGGGCGATTATTGAAAACTGTCGAAAACTACAAGGTACTATAACTTCTTAATTAAGAAAAATAAAAAAAAGGTTATAGAAACTGATGATATATATAAAATTAAACAGTTCAGTGGAATAATTTTTTATTAGTGGTCTCAGTAAGGAAATATAATGCAAAGTTATGTTGTTTTGAATGGGACACCCTGTATATTTTGAAGTTTTTCGTTTCCTTTTTAATTCTCATTGCAAACAAACCATTTATGGATGTTATCAGATGAAACACCCTTAAGAAATTTAACTTTTCACTGATGTGTGAATTTTATTTATTAAAATTATAATTATTTAAAAATAAAGCCAGATTAAAAAAATAAAAACAATGAACTCATGAAACAACAAGAAACATTGTAGACAACTAATCTACCTATAACTAATTTTATTAGAATGCAAAAATTACATTAAATGTTCAAAATGCTCTCCGTTTTTATCGATTAAAAAGTTTTTCGTTTAAATTATCTCCAACCAATTCAGCATTACCAAAAATAAAATGATTGAACTAAAAACAAAATGGGTAAATATAGCTAGCTGATCCTTGGTTGGAGATTAGACCGGTATTACCCTCAACGTTCGAAATGCTTATACCATTTTTTGCGCGATCGTATTAAAATAAGCTTCCAATAAAATAATTTAAATTTCTTCGGAATGAACGATAAGTGACATTTATACTTCTCGATCAGTTTAAAATATAATTAGCATTTTGGTGAAATTGTTTTTAAGCCATTTATTACTTTTTATATTGTTCTGTTCGATTCTGTTCATTAAAAAATATCAATCTTCTTATTTTTTTTGTTCCTTTTGTGTAATGAATGAAGTAATATATTATTTAGGACCACTTAAATGTATGTAGGGCTAAGACTACTTACCGACGTATTAGAAACCAGTAACCACACCTACCGTCCTGACAACCGATGCTGTAAATAAAAAAAAAGATCGATCGCGCAAAAAAATTAGTTATAGGTAGACTAGTTGTCTACAATGTTTCTTGTTGTTTCATAAGATTAGGAAGGTATGGTTTTTATTTTTTTAATCTGGTTTTATTTTTCAATAATTGTAATTTCGATAAATAAAATTGTGACACATCAGTATCCTCATAATGAAATGTTAAATTTCGTTACTGAGACAATTTTTTAAGGGGGTTTCACTCGAGAACATCAATAAATGGTTTATTTGCACTGTAGCTCTAACCATTGAAAATAGATATATAATATGTGAATGAGAATTGTAAAAGGATACGAAAATCGTCAAAATATACAGGGTGTCCCATTTAAAACAACATGAGTTTGCATTATATTTCCCTAGTGAGCCCCCTAACGAAAAAATTCTGTGTGCCACTGAGCCCTTTAATATTATATCTATCAAAAAATTCTATGTTTATATTTTTCTTGATTAAGAAGTTGGAGTATCTTGTAGTTTTCGACAGTTTTCAATAATCGCCCTCTGTCTTCCAACTGCAGGGAGTTACGAAATATTTAATTAGGCTATCGTTACTTTAACAACAAAAGGAAGTCATAACATCTTAACTGCTTTTCTTCTATCTCTTCTAATTTATGAGATACCCTGTAAAACACACCAAGTTGGGACACCCTGTACATTTTGTCCCACAGTACGGTGTTAAACCTCAATATTTATAAATTCATAAGCTTCATGTCTAGTTTTAGGTAGACTTTATTCAGTTATAATAATAATATAACCACTATCTGCTTTACTACGATCTAGACTAGAGTTTGTTCAACCATCCTTTGCCGTTACGTCATACATTGTCCAGCTTGCTCTCCCATTCATGAAATGGATGAGACGGACTTATAACTTCATCAAAGTATTTCTTATCCAAGGTCGACAGTAATTTTATCTGTTACTTTTGACAGTTCAGTTGTCATATTTTGAAAACAATTCTTTACATATGTCATTGATAATAATTTTGAGGTTAAGTGTACAATAACATTCAAGTAATATAAGATATACGTGAAACAGCAGAATACGTCACCGATCATGACGTAACGGCAAAGGATGGCTGAACAAACTCTAACAATAATAGAGCATTTAATGACATGTAAAAACTTGTTCAACGTTTTTGTACACGCCAATTGCCGAGTATAGTTCGAATCATTACAAATTTTACAATATTTTATCAATAAATAAAATTGGTAGGTATATTCCCGCAGGAAGTTTTGTGCTTGCATGAGTGTTTGTTTTGAAAAAAAAATGTATTTTTTTGTAACTGGTTTCAGCTATTCTAAAGTCGATTATTGGACCAGGGCATTTAGGAAAAATGGAGGAAATTTTGAAGCACAGCAGATATCGAGATGCGGTTTTCTGCATTGTAGGTGTAGGAAGGTGTAGGAAGGTGCCAGAAAAGACTGGGAAAAATGTGGGTTAGCACTTTTTTGAAAAACGCCTTCTGGGGGCGGTGGGTGAATTGGGGGAGGAATAGCAGCGTGCATCAAAATCGCTCCAAACACGTTACTCGGGGGGTTTTTTGGGGATGCTGAATTCAATTATGGCATTGGAATTACCCGGGGGTGCTCAGGGGCTCCTCTGCAGGGGTATCCGGGGGGTCATTCTGGGGGAAAATTGCATAGTTCATGGGAAGCACCCCAAGCTCGTTACTCGGCATCCTCGAAAACCCCCGTGTAACGAGTTTGGAGCGCTTCCCATGGACTATGCAATTTTTTCTCCAGAATAACACCCGGATACTCCTTCAGACGCGCCCCTGAACGCCTCCGGGTAATTCTAATGCCAGAATCGAGTTATGCATCCCCGAAAACCTCCGAGTAACGATTTTTGAGCTATTTTCATGAACTATGCGATTTCCCCCCAAGAATGACCCTCTGGATACTCCTGCATAGGCGTCCCTGAGCGCCACCGGGTAATTCCAATGCCAGAATTGATTTCAGCATCCCCGAAAACCCCCTGAGTAACGAGTTTGGAGCTATTTTCATGTACACTGCCATTCCTTCCCCAACTCACCCCCGTGCACCCCCACAGAGCCACCCCTGTGCCCTGTGCCCTAGTAACGATTTCCGAGCGATTTTTCAGGGAGTTTCCAATCGTTCCCATAATGGTGCAAGTCATTATGCAATTGAAAAATGCATTTTTCAAAAAAGTGCCAGCCCACATTCTCGATATTTATTGTGCTCCACGATTTCCTCTATTCGGGTGATTTTGTTTTGAATGCCCTGGACTATATACCTGAATAAAGCATACAATAATGTTATACCCTACATTATATCGATTACTAACTACTTTTTGATCACTTTAATAACATATTCAAGGAGCACGCATCTCATAGACCAGAAAAAAGACAAGGTACATCCGACATCGGTATTCACTACCACCCAGGATCTTGTATGTGTCGGGATATTCGAAGGTTTTGTGTGTTCTTTTGTCTGTCGACTGTGGCGTATGCTTTTTATTGGATTTGTTGCTGCTTTGAATCTTTGTATCATCCTTTAATATGGATTTATGGCGTGTTTTGACATTAATACTCCTACTTTTAATATTTTTAAAGCACGCACAAAGCTTGTTCTTTTTGTTTTTTTTATTTGAAGCTTTCTGGAGGTCTATCATGAATAAACAGTATACAGGGTTAGTATAAAGTATGGAACCTCCTGAGTATCTCCTCAACGGTTTAATATTTTCAAATGAAATTGCTCATCCATTTTTAAGAAGATCCAAGGTATTTAAAAATGCTATCAACTTTAAAGTACCATTTCCGTTTAAATCGGAAATGCATATCAACTTTGTTTATTTTAAATGGAATACTCTGTATATTTTCACATTTTTGAATTCTTCGTGGAATTCTGCATACAGTTAAACTTTTCATTCATATTTTTTATTGAATAACTGAGGCTTTAATCAATAATTTTCCGGAGGAATTTCAGGATTTCTGCAGGCTTCAACTTAGGTAAATGTTCCTCATCTATCCAGTAATCTCCTAGGTGCTATGCTCTAGGATTCTGACGTGCTGTGCAGTTGGAAAGTATGTGGATGGAGGTTTCTTCTTCCATGCCACAAAATCTGCATTCTTCTTCCTCCACTATTTTGAGCTTTATCATGTGCCCATTCAGGCGACAACTAATATATATATATATATATATATATATATATATATATATATATATATACAGGCTTTGTAGACCCAGGGCAGTTATTTTTCTCCATTCCTCTCTATTCTTAGCTTTCTGTTTCCAATTTCTTATTCTCATTTTATTTATATCAGACATCACACTTTCAAACCATCTTTTTCTAGGCCTTCCTCTTCTTCTTTTGCCAATAAGAGCCATTTTTGTCATTCTTTCTTTGTTCAATCTTTCTACGTGTCCCAACCACCTTAACCTGTATGTTTTTATTCTCGATGTTATCTTTGCTTCTCCATATAACATGTCTATTTCTTCATTTGTTCTCCTTCTCCATCCTTCAGGTGTTTTTATTTCACCGAAGATTGCTCTCATTGCTCTCATTGCTCTAATTGATAGTTATATCAAAATATTGAATATATACTCTATTTCTAAAGTACTTATTGAAAATGTACAAATAGCCTCTATTTAAAAGTTTGCTAAAATCATTTATCCTTCCTTAACATCACTCTCTGTATTGCTTCTAAAAGTTTATCAAATAGCCCAGACGACCGTTATACATATACCTTGCTATTCCTTCTCAAAGGATCCATTCTCGAGAAAAACTTTCCTGAAAACTTAAAAATATACTTAATAATACGAAATGAATTCATGCTAATCAGATTCCACTTCTTGTCTATAGAGAATTTCATCCATTTCAAGAACTCCCTTAATAGTATTAGATGTTTGCAGAGAGGGATACAAAAAAAGGAAGCAACAATTTGTATAATTTTAATCATCATCTAAAGCTTTTTATTTTTCCATCAGATACTTGAAACATTTTGAATTAATAATTCACAAGAATAAATAGTATACAGTACGTAACGCAGTGGAGACAATTTTAAATGAGTTACTCTAAAAAAAGGAACCAATATTTTCAAACAATCCCTGTCCAAACATTAACCATTTGAATGTAGCTTTTGTCCGCATAAGAAATTGTCAAATTACAACGGAATGAATCAGAGCATAATAGAGTACACGCATATTTCATATTTTGCTTGGATATTAATTTATAATAGTAAATATGATATCAAAAATTACTAATAGTAGGAAATAAACCAGTTTCCATTGGAAATTACTCCCAAATTTTAAAATAAAATTAAAATTAATAAAATTTAAAATAAAATTTCAATGCACTTTCCGACCACAACCCGAGGATTTCCGAACGCTACCGATGATACGGTGTGATGTCATATCTCTGTTTACTTATGTCAAGGAGGTTGGTATTGCATTAGGTTATGTGTAGTTGTGTGTTTATATTGTATTTTAATCAACTATTAATTGCTTCATCGACGTAAAAATATCATTTATATATGTTTGTTTGAGACCATTACGTGTTTGTGTGTGCTTTTTTTTATTTCTAAAAGTCAACGTAAAGTGGAAAATGGACATAAATATTCGATATTTCCGAGGATATTTTTAAAACTTTTGGAAGAATATATTTTATTCACTAGTTCACTGTTCAGTGACGATTCTTTCATATTTTGTAAGTAAAGATATGGCTAGCGAAGGTTTTGTTAAAACACAAACTGATAATTTGCCCAAAGTAGACTCATCTATGCTGCTTGAATTTTTTAAGTCAAACAGCTGCTTAAATGCAGAGGAAATAAAAGGAGTTAAAGTATTATCGTAAGTACGATTTAAACTATGTTTTATTTATATAATATATACCAACCATTTTTCGATGTGTGGTCATAAGAAAATGATGTTTTTATGGTTGAGTCCTAGACATATAGGTACATAATCTCAAACTATTTAAGAATAAAAATTACCAGCATAGGAGTAGGTACTTACATTAAAATGGTCTTCACAAACAAAAGTAATGCCCTTCTCTCAAGTGTATTTTGGCTTGCGCCACCAGGTAAAGTAACAAATATTTTGTCTGGAGACGTTGATTTACACACTGGAACAATGTAATACTTGGAATACAAAGTTTCTTTTCGGCTTTATACATTCTTAAAGCTTTCAGAAACAAATTAGGTCACAAGAACTCAGAGCGTGATACACGAATAAGAACGTAAGCAAATCACGTCACACCATGGGGCAGCCATCTTTATGACGTAAAGCGCGTTTTGGCGGACTTTCAAATTTTATGATTTTTAAAGTCGTTTTAAAAGTAAAGTTTATATTTCTGATAAAGCGTCAATTCCCACCAATAGCAAAATTTATGCTTGTAACCTATTATGGGTAAAAATAGCAAATTAATGCTTTTAATACGTCTCTGCTTTGTAGAGTGGCTTAATAGCATTAGCTCTTCAGCATATAGTTTGTTCCAACTTAAGAAATGTCTCTACAACTTCCACAGCTGGAATCAGTTGAAATAAAACTCTCGGAGTTAGGGAGTTTGCAAAGCGAAATTATTGTTATGAATGGGATTAGGGCGATTTCAGATGAGTTTTAGTTTTCATATTGTCTCGAGAAAACCGGAAGAAAACTTGTTTTCTCATATATGTACCAGCTCCAAGAGATAGTGTCTGATTTAAAAGATTTCCATAACTTGGAATAATTGTAACTCTGCTAAAATGCGATAATTTAGTGAATGTTTTTGGATAAAAATATTGGTGAGGCTTATTGTTTGTAGTGCACTCTGCATTCTTTGGCAAGCTCATCTGTGAAAGGAATGCAGTCGAAAACATTCGATATTGCCACGTTTAACCTTGAAGAAGCTAAAGTGCCAAGTATGTAGTGATAATCATATTAGAAAAGGGACTTTTTATTATTAACAATAATAACAATATGATTAAACGTTAACTCTTTAATGTGCTTGTTTCCTTGGATTTTTTATATTAACATTATTTTTCCAATTTATGAATATTGAAAGATCAGCAGCTTTCCAAATTTGTTATGGGCTTCTTCAAGCTCTGGCAGCGTTGTATGAAAACCATAATTACCACACCCTCCGAATTAAATAATTGGTGATTTTTATCGAAAGCTGACTTCTTATTGGCAAGCGCGTGCGTGTGTTCTTCCCTCACTTCGTCAATTGACTGATATTGATTTATCCAGTGGCGTTGGTATTGTCAGTGACCTTTGTATTCTCAATTTCACTTGGTAAAATAGGTACCGTACGCCATTTGTACCTTTATGACAGATATGCGCCATGTTTCCACGCCTCTTACCGATGCCCCGTAGCTTCAGATAAACTTGCCAAACTATAAGTATGACAGCTTTCTGTATTTGCATCAATTTATTGCAGTGAACTTTAAATATTGAATAATAGAATCGCTAACTTGAAAATACTTCAAGTGGTTATTTAAAAAGCATTTGAGAACCGCATAAACTTTCTAGCAAACACACGTTAGTGCTTGTTATAACTTTTAATGGTCGTAAAATAAAACTCCTCCATTGTATAACGAAAACGAAAGTTTTAATCGGTTATAATATCTTTCTCGATTATAAAATTAAGTCTCTTATATTCCTTATAATATTTATCATATTTCTAAGTGCTGTCAAGAAGATAAAATTAAAATTATCTGTGAAATAAAGCTTGGGACATGATATTCTGAAAATAATAATAGTACAACAAAAAGTGTCCATTCATAAATAAAATTTAACTGATTTAACAAAAACTTATGCAACATAATCTTTTATACCCATAAGATTGTCTTTAACATGTTTGCTGCATGAAATTACCTAATTGGATAAAAGTATTTGAAAAAAAATGCTATTAGTTTAAAATTCGTACTCAACTAATAATGACTGATGACATGAGGAGCGGTGTCATAACCTATAAGTTGGGTGAGGAGCGAAAACAGACAGTAAACGTGTCAGCTAGTGGACGAGGTGGAAGTCTATAGAGAAATCAGAACGTTCCTGAACTCTATAAACAATATAATTATACGGATGGCGCATATCAGGGTATCTGTATATGTAAGAATTTGAAGGGTGGGTGACCCCACAACACTCAGGCCACAATTGGCCCATTATGCATCCTTCTGAGGTTCAGACCTCCTTCTCGCTCGTCATCCAGCCAACTTGTTTGAAGTAGGCGATAACGTCGCCGGAAGTGAGCTCCCTCATGCTGGCTTGTGTTACTCTGTACTCACCGAATAGAGAAAACCTGAATTGAGAGAGTGTCGGACATTCACAAAGAATGTGTACGACAGTCTTATCTTCCTGTTCACATCCTCTTCAAAGTAAAGTATCAGATAGACCCAGTCTGTAAAGGAGTTTTCGTAGGTGGCAGTGACCGGTCAGAATACCCGTTGCTGTCCGGAGGCTCTGTCTGTTCATAGTAACGTATTTTTTGGCTACTTTGCTGTCCGAATACTGCAGCAGTTCCTTGGCAAGCCTGCAACCTTCTGCTTCGTCCCATCTACCCTTAAACTTTTCAAGGGAGTGTTCCTTTATTAGGTCAATCATAGCTGACGCCGACAGACCAATGAAAGTTTCAGGTCCCAAGAGTTTTTGGGAGGCTGCTTTCCTGGCTAGTGAGTCGGCAATGTGGTTACCTTTCGATTTAATGTGCCCCTTGATCCAGCCTAGAGTGACTTCATTGTTGCTACAGGCTTCGATCAGGGACAGGTGACACTCCAGTACTAGGCCTGATGTGATACATGGTCTGTTTAGGGCTAGTAGTGATTGTCTACTTTCTGTAAGAATGTGAATTTTATTAACTGCGGTGTTTCTTTTGGTAATCTCTTTTGCGGCGATGTAGATAGCAGTGAGCATATCAGATTAATGATGTCCCCAATCGCGTGTGGGGAGCTATGAGTGCTTTCTCGGTGATTCTCGTTGTGCCTTTGTGAACGCTGTGGTGTAGAGTATGAGGTATATATTAAATGTTTTTTGAACGCTCACTTTATACACAAGTTTAACTCTTAAACTCAAGGCGTTGTGTCAAATTTGACTAGTAGTGGAAAAAATTGTATATACACCACGGTGGTGAAGACTTTTATAAGCCTCGTACCCTATTCCGCGCGAGGCAAAGCCTTTCGCGAAATAATTTTGATGCGCTCGGTCAATAATAATAGTCTTCATCACCTTGGTGTAAAGTATGCTATTAATCTCTCCATCATTTGGAACTGAATATACAGTGTGACCCATTTTGTTTGGAAACATCCCCGTAAAATCCGCATTTTTCAACCGATTTTGTTCCAATTGTTGGAACGAAGTTCCTTATCGCGCGTTGTGAAAGGAGGCTAGACGGATAAAATTCTTACGAAAAGTTTTGTCACGACACTTTTTGATATAGGAAGCTATCGTAAGCTGTGTGCATCGCATGTTTCTCTGTCTGTATCTTTCTCTTTTATAGAAAGCAAATAAATTGAAAAAAATTTACCATAGTCCGGGCGCGAACCATCAACCTACGCGTCTATATCAAGGCATTCAACACATGCTGCCATGAGCTCTCATGTGTATTAGATGCGAAGAAAGGTACATGCTGCAATGTGCGATTATATACAGATAATAATAATAAATGCTTTTGTATTTTTAGCAAGTACCTACGCACTATAACCTCTCTTTATTATTGTGCCAACCAAGTCATACGCATTATAATCTCCACATTTTGTGTGTTTAGCAAGTGTACGCGTCATAATTTTAATAAATTCAAAAACAAATCATATTTTAATATTACAATTTCAGAACGTATGTATTTAGCAAGCCGTGCGTGTTCTAACCTATACGCTGTTGTGTTTACGAAGTCGAGAGAGTATATATATATACACTCTGTTGTTGTGTTTACAAAGTCCCGCGCATCTATGACGTGTATGAAAGAATAGACAGACAGAGTACATATATACAACTATTTAACAATTCAAGACAAAGTTGAAATTGTACTTTTTTGTGGTTACAATGATAGAAGTGAACGAGAAGTAATAAAAATAGGTAATTGGAGACATCCAGATCGCCGTATTTGCTGCTTTGTAGTGCAGAAAATTAAAAAAAGTATTTATTGGGACAAGAGCAGTGACCAAACGTATTTAAAAAAAATTGCAGGCAATAAATTTTAATGACCGTATTGTCATAGATTACTTTGCCAACAATCCAAATTATGAAGCACAATTTTACATTACTTTCAGAAGCTATAACTTCAGAACGGGTTGAGTTATCGGCTTCGAATTTTCACTATGCAATATGTTTGAGTCCTAGCTTTTGCTTACCACGCTGCCATCTCAAAAATTTGTCTACAATCTACGTAAAAAGTTAATGAAAATACCACTTTTTCTAAATTCATGTTGTAATAACTTTGTCGTTAATGACCATTTCGCTAGTTTACATTTGTGATGATTTTGAATCCAGTGGTACAGTTATATTTGAGAAGAAAATGCCTAATGTGCTATTGTTTTTTTTGGCAAAGAAAAATTAACATAGTGGGCCTTGAATATGGTAATTAAGTTATGAAAATTTGTACCAAAATGCTGTTTTTGATACTAAATCTAACAAAAAAAAATTAAATCAAAATCGGTTGAGAAATGCGGGTTTTTCCAAGCGTGTTTCCAAACAAAATGGATCACAATGTATGTATATTTGGGGTGTTTTTTTGGAAATCGTTTTCAATTTTGGCTCCCCAATAGAAATCTAGTTGAAAAAGTACAAAAAAGAAGATGCTTCCCAATCTATAACACGTTGCTTTTCCATGCAATTTCCTCCAATATTTTTTTAAAACTATAACGAACAACTCTACCCATTAACAACGGCTCTACACTTCTTATATCATTACCTACGGTATTTTAGTCAAGCGAAAAATTTTAATTTGTCAGTTAGGTAGCAACGTGACATGCCCAACGACAATATAAAAAGAAAAATATAACAAAAAATATATAGGTATGCAGTCAATTACGTTACAGAGAACTGAAATAAATTAAATATCCGGTGTAGAAAAAAAAAACTGGAACCTCACGACTCCATTCATTCATTTTCAGACTTTTTTTTTAACAGTAGTGAACCACGAACAAAAGTGCATGTACATCGACCATTGTAATACCTACCATGCAGCAAAGACACTCCTCATAGCTTAACGATATTAGTAGCAGAGATACACTATATAAATTCAATATAAAAGCAGTTTTTTCAGTACCGCTCACTGTTATAATGTTGTATATTGTCCTTCAATCCAAATGGGATTACCCCTTTAAGTAAAATCTTCCTATTATGTCTAAATATCACAGAAGTCCTGAATATGTTAGCTTGGAGAAGCAAGAAGTTCAATCTCTGGACAGCTGATCCAGCTTGGACGTTCATTTTGGACCCGTCTATGAACTAGCTTATTTCCGCCACAACTAGGGAGGTTTGATTCTTCTTCAATTCTCCCAAAATTCTCCATCATCAGAAATTCAGACCTTGCATCTAAGTTATTATAAGCATTTATGGTAGCTCCTGAAAAGTTATTAGACAACAGGGTTGAGACAAATAGTGAAGAATTGTTTTTTTCTCCAACCATCAAAAAATGTTGACATTTTTCCACTATTTTCAGGTGCAAAAGCCATCAATCACCTTACCGCCCAAAAATTTGCTTGCTTAGCAACACTTTTAATCCTAGGACTAAAAGTAATTGCATTTGAGCTTCTAATTGAAATTTGAAGAAAAAAACATTGTTGCAAACAAGCACCACTGAAATTATCACTAACAATTTTCGAACAATTCGAAAGATTTCCATTAATGTTGGAACAACTCAAAATATTCTCCGTAACTGTTGATGAAACATTCGAGGAAGTATATGAACAGGTACTTGTACCTTCTTTGTCAGGTTGCAATATTTTTCTGGCAGTATTTTCTTTGTTGATACCTAATTCTTCAATATATCCTTCTGCTACCGTACCCGATTTTCAACCTCCATGTCTTTTAAGACAAGTGAGGTCACCGCCACCATCAATAAGAAGTGTAGCAGATATCTTCTCAGCGAATGTCCAGTATACTCCTTCCAATTTTCTAACTTCAAAAATTTTGCAATTTCTTGCGGCACGGCACTAATTTTGTGAATACCAACAACCTTTCTTTGACACTTCCCATTAACATACTTTGAAAATGAACGACGTTCCTGTATATTTGATGACCGTAGTGCAACATATTTCCGAAATAAACGCAAATAATTATCGCCTATAATGGTAAACAAACGAGGTTACTTGTTTTTTGCCTGCAAAATTTTTACGACCAAGACCATATCTTCAATGTCATCAAATTTCAAATGAACTAGTTCGTCACAACGCATAGCAACTCCAATTCCTAATACTAGAACAACCTTTATCATCAAATATACATTATCAGGTGCCATATCCAGGAACCGATCCACTTCCTCCTTTGTAAAAACTCTAGGTATATATCCATCACTTCGCCTTTTAAACAATGCTCGTAATTTTAAATATTTACTAATATCCAAACCATTTTTGATATCCAGTGGGGATCGCAACATTGAATATGTGACCAAAGAGTGGATGGCTTGACGGTCTTCGTTAAATTTGAGAAATACACCATAAGAACACTCTCCGCATAATTTTGCTCATTTTTTTCTTTACACCAATCCATGAATCGCTGATATGCAAGTTCATAAACTTGGCGAGATTTGGGTGGCAAAAGATTTAGACATACTGCTTCGGCACTTTCCAATATATCCGCAGGTATATTTCCATTAATATATACCAACAATACCAGATATCCACGACCACCGACTTGCTATCGCTGTTATAATTAATAGGTGTTTTAATTTATTACCAAATTATTAACGATCTTTGAATGAAACTGAATTTATTTTAATTTTGACTTTGTTGGAGAAAAAATAGTACATATCATACGGACTAAAAGTGCCTATTTTTACTCGCAATTTTGCATTCGCTCGGCTGCGCTGCGCTCCGCATCGCAACTGCAAATATTGCTCGTAAAAAATATGCACTTTTAATCCTTGTAATATAATATACAATTAAAATTTACCATACGACAGAGAATGTTTTATTTCAATTTTTTTTGACATGTACCTCTTAGACTATAATAAAACTACAAAAAGAGGTCAACCGACCACAACTGTGTCTCTACACGTTGTATTTTATACAATAATTAGAAACATTGTGAATATTTTGGCCACACTGATTATAATAACGTGACACTGATATTCTAAAATCAATGTCATGTCATGATACACCTAGATCGTTTGTTCAATCGGATTAAATGTAGCGTAGCTAATGGTAATTAGGTGTTGCAATACCGGAATAGACAGGGTGTTGTCAATTTAATCCTTTCATAATAGTATATTATATCCATAATAATAAAGATAGTATTTACTGGTAGGATTGGGATTGTTTTAAAATGTGTCTTTGATACATATTCTTAGCAATAGTGAGGAGGGGGTCTTAATTAGTATGGTACTGCAACGGAGAGATGAGAACATTATCCAACGGAATAACGCTAAGCTGAGCTGGTCAAGGTCAAGGGCAATAAAACGTTGCAAAGGACCAGCGGATGAACAGACTAAACCAGGAAGATTCTTGGTGTACCAGGAAGGAACATAAAAGGTACTGGGAAAACAACACTTGCAAGAGAAAAGCTTTCATAAAAGAACCATGCCTCGAACAAGATGAAGGAAGTAACAATGTCCATTGATCTAGGAAGTATGATTGATTTTCATGAAAAGTCTAAGTAGATGTGGGACTAGGTTTGGTGTGTGGTGAGTGGGTCTATAAGACCCCCAACTGCGACTCGGGTCTATTGTGGCTCAAACCTATTCAGATTTCACCAAACAAATTCAGCCTCTCAACAAAGCCTTATTAGTTTATTTGCTGGATGATATTTCAGGTCCGAGGGCGAGACAGAGACCCTGCCAAACATCAGATACCTGATTCGAGAATAATATGCTCTGCTGTTTAATCATCTTCCAGACAAAGACGGCAAGTCGGATCTTCCGACAGTCCAAGTTTCAACATATGATGATTCAGATGACAGTGACCTGTTAAAAGGCCTGTTAGACAACGTAGGTCATGCCTGGTATAGTCTAACATTTTTTTGGAGACATTCTTCGAAGGATGTATAAAAGCCTTTGAAAGAACTAAGCCTGGTAAATTATGCCAGAAGTCTAAAGGTCTTCTTGCTGTCCAGGTATTTAGTGTTTGTTTGGCAAAACTTATTGCGATGCCAATAGTAAGTTCTGGTCCGATAGACCAACCCTTGCAAGAGAGTCTATGCCTTCTCGATTCCGTCCATGCCAGAATGGCCAGGGATCCAGACCAGTAAAACTTTATTGAGTTCTCCTATTGAGGAGAGTCTCTTTTGGCATGTGGGACTAAGAAAAGACTTCAAGACAAAACATGTGGAATCGGAACAATCGTAAAGAGGCATTATAGTCTTTTATTGAGACTGAAATGAGCTGATTAGACACATAAGTGGGTGTTTTCTTAGGCTAATAACTAATTCCTATGAGAATTCATTTTTGAATCTCTTATGTTTTTAAAATAAAAATAGACAGGCTAGTGAAAAATCACCTATTTTCTATCAGTTCATATGAAAATTTCCCATGTAACTACGTGAAGAAGAAATACGAACACATAAAATTGCTTTTCTCCTCGGAAAATTCAAAGTACAATTTAGGAGAAGGCGTCAGCAATACTTCCTTGTGATGAATCGAATCGTCTATTCCGATTTCAATGTAATTTTTCATGTTACGAGCCACCGGCTAACTTTCTTACGTGTTACTATTTTTTTCTACTCGTTTTCTTCTTTGTTCGGCCTCTGAAAAATATATACGTGATATCATTTTTGCTTCCGTAGTACAGTTTGTAGATAACAAGATAAAAATCATGGCATAGACATATGTATTGAATGTGTTCGAGACTAGAAGCCTTTGTCAAAATTGTGAATACCTCATGACAGA
This sequence comes from Galerucella calmariensis, assembly GCA_910591675.1. NCBI lineage: Eukaryota > Metazoa > Arthropoda > Insecta > Coleoptera > Chrysomelidae > Galerucella > Galerucella calmariensis. Next base: position 117,570 of record CAJUYG010000601.1, read on the forward strand.
CAGTTTGGCAGCGAAAAATGTTCTTCCTTTGAAACATTTTCATGGTTTTATTATAACTACCAACACTTCCTTGGTCTTCCCTAAGGGGAAACTACTACAGGCTCAGGCTCTGATGCATTTAAACATCTTATCAAATTTATAACACTGTAATTTCTCTAAGAAACATCTATTTTTAAAACTGACTTAGTTTTATTACGCATTCTATGAAAACTATTATGGGCATAACAATTTATTGTTTTTTGTGTCATTAACCCACTTACAAACAAAATTATAATGAGACTATTCCTTACAGGCTATTATTTATAAATGTTTTTTGATATATAATTTAGAAATATATTATTTATATGATTTGAAATTTATGTTCGTCAATTTGTGTAATAATAATTTCTCTAAAAGAATACATAAACATAATGAAATGTAGGTAATACTACTATATTTATGTGCTTTAAACCCATTTGCACTGTTTGCTGATGTACAGGATCTTAAAAATGTATACACCAATTATACACCAAGATGGTGAAGACTATTATTATTATTGGCCGAGCGGAATAAAGTGCGAGGTTTATAAATGCCTACACCATCATGGTGTATATACAATTTTTTCCACTACTAGGCAAATTTAAGACCAAAATTGAAAATAATTCACAAACGCACCACGAGAAGCATTTACTCCGACGTCCGACTGAAAAGTACACTGTCAGTTTTCGATATTGGGCAGAGTAGAATTCAATGAGACCTCTGGCGGAAAAAATTGTAACTGTCACAACGAGTAAAATAATTTGTTTTGCATTGCTTTTGTACTATATGCAAGCCAATTCGTACTTTATTTGTTTAATTTTGTGTCAGTGACAAGTTTAAAACTGAGTTTTTCTATTTAACTCAACTGTCATCATTTCTGAGGTAATATTCTTATACAGGGTGGGGCACTATGAACGAACTATTCTCTGGCGTCTTAACGGCATATGAAATTAGAAAAAATAATACGTAGAATTAAGTAGATTACTTAGGACTATAATTTAAAAATATTTTGGAATATACAGGGTCCTCCAAAAAAGCGTGCCGTATCAAAGTTAGGTTCCTTTAAATGGAACACCCTGTATTTTATCACATTTTTGAATTGTACTATTAAAAATAATGTAAGTTCATCAACATTTCCCTACACCTATCTAGTTCAATTTCCAGGATAAATCGATTTTACATAATTTGTAGACCCTCCGAAAAAATACAATAACTTCAAAATAAAAACGAATAACCACATTTGCTTTACACCATCTCACTAGAAGCTTTTAACATACCGTTTCCAATATTTACTGGTATGCTATTATATACAGGGTGTTTTAATATGACAGTATAACACTAACCATTTAATACATAAATTTCTGGCTTAATTTAAATGGAACACCCTGTATCTGTTGGATCTGCTAAACGTGGTAATTCATTACCTTTCAGTTGATATAAGGGCTGCCTATAGTTCTGATAGTTCTCGAGAAATTTTAAATTTGTTTTTTAATATTTAATTATTTGCTGACATCTAGTTACCTATGACATGATTCTCCGATGGAAAGTTTTTAAAAATTTTAAATTTGTTATTTTGACAGTAAGTGCTTTGTTGTATGATTTATTATTGATAAATTAAAGGTCTCTTAAATCAGAATTTTATTAAGGGTAAGTACACTATTTTTGGGCATACAGATACAATAAGCTTTAAAATTATAAAAAAAATAACTAGGTACAAACAATTCAAAAAAGGTGTTCAAAGTGACGCCCATCGTGTTGGATACAGATTTGAACCTTTTTAAAAAAAAATTATTGTTCAGTTTCTTTAACATTTCTGGTGTTACTGTTTGAAACGCTCTCCTTATACTATCCTTCATGTTCTTAGGAGTGGTTGGCTCTGTATTGTAGATAATACTTTTTATGTAACTCCAAATAAAATAGTCTAATGGCGTTAGGCATGGGAACCTTGGCGGCCAAAGATAAGGAGCCCCACGCCCAATCCATTTTTGTGGAAAAATATTGTTCAGGTAACGCCGGACAAGTATACTGTAATCAACAGACGCACCATCTAACTGCAGCCACATTTTTTGTCCTGTGGCTATTGGAACGTCATCTAAAAATTCGGGTAGTGTGTTTATTTATTTACGAAATTTTCTTCCAGTTAGCGTTAAGTTTTTTTACTAATCTTATTGCAAAGTTAATGATTGAGTGACCTTAATAAAATTCTGATTTAAGAGACCTTTAATTTATCAATAATAAATCATACAACAAAGCACTTACTGTCAAAATAACAAATTTTAAATTTTTAAAAACTTTCCATCGGAGTATCGTGTCATAGGTAACTAGATGTCAGCAGATAATTGAATATTGAAAAACAAATTTAAAATTTCTCGAGAACTATCAGAGTTAGATATAGGCAACCCTAATACCAACTGAAAGGTAATGAATTCCCACGTTTAGCAGACCCAACAGATACAGGGTGTTCCATTTAAATTAAGCCAGAAATTTATGTATTAAATGGTTAGTGTTATACTGTCATATTAAAAACACCCTGTATATGATAGCATACCAGTAAATATTGGAAACGGTATGTTAAAAGCTTCTAGTGAGATGGTGTGAAGCAAATGTGGTTATTCGTTTTTATTTTGAAGTTATTGTATTTTTTTTTCGGATGGTCTACAAATTATGTAAAATCGATTTATCCTAGAAACTGAACTAGATAGGTATAGGGAAATGTTATTGAACTTACATTATTTTTAATAGTACAATTAAAAATGTGATAAAATACAGGGTGTTCCATTTAAAGGAACCTAACTTTGATACGGCACGCTTTTTTGGAGCACCCTGTATATTCCAAAATATTTTTAAATTATAGTCATAAGTAATCTACTTAACTCTACGTATTATTTTTTCTAATTATATTTGCCGTTAAGACGCCAGAGAATAGTTCGTTCATAGTGCCCCACCCTGTATAATCAGAGATATTATGTTATTCTATTTTTTGTTTTCATTGAAGATCAAAGATAAAATAAGTCGGTATTAAAGATTTAAAATATTACTCAATACAAACGTACCTTCCCTGCAACTTTTGTAGATATGACTATATCAAAAATAAAATAAAAACACGAAATCAGACCTAAAACTAAACAGCTAATTTAACGCTTGTTGTACTTCTCACAAATATCAATAATACCTATTACTCCAACAATAAGAATATTAGGAGTCAAAATTTAGTTTAACAACACAAAATACTAAAGCACAATCAAAGAAAAAGCAAAAGTTTTACAAAACACACACTGAAAATAACTAAAACAGCTAAATAAAACCACTTAAATATAAAAGAGCTTATACGGCAGCTGATTTGTCTTACTCGTTGCTAAGATGACATTGACATTTCAGAGCGCCATCTATCGAATTCTACTTTTGCCAATATTATGAATGTACTCGTTATATCATCAGTGATTTTTGATTGAGCGCGAATTTCAAACTAATTGCATTTTTATACAAATAATAATCTTATCTTGATAGGTAATTTCAAGCAGCAAATATGTTAGAGACAATCTCCTGGGTATACAAAATTATGTTGCTCAAGTTTTTGTTGAACTACTATCCATGAATTCTCAAAATATTTGAATTTGTCCATTATTGACCTAAATTAATAATAGAAAAAAATGTTGGATAGAAGAAGCAATAATTGTCAACTTCACAGCTAGTAGTGTAAAAAAAATTTTCGTGGACAATGAACTTTGCTTTCGCAAATGAATATTTTCCATAATAATTCTCCATTCAAGACTGTGCTAAGCATTAACAGCCACTCTTAATTTGATTTTTTCCCAATTTTTTTTGGATTTCTAAAAATACATCTAATCCGATTTTCTTTCTCGTTGTTTTGTCGGATGGTCGATGTTGAGGTGATAAATCACTCGAGTCTAAAGGTCGAAAGCATTGAGAGATAAGTCAGGAAGGAACGTTAGAATGGGTGAATGGAAAATAGAAATGTTTGTGGCAAGGCGATTTCACTTAATTGACGTACATGATCAGGATTCTTTTCACTCTTTCAGTTTCAGTTGGACATTTCGTGATTCTTTATATACAACGTTCTGTTTATATGGAGTGATCTATACAGTTAACGGGGAAATCATTAAAATTAACAACTACACCAAGCAATAGGTAAATATTTTTGACAAAAATCCTAGTAGATAACGGATGGTGCCATCATATAAAAGACATAACGTAGTATCATTTTTATGTACCGCTTATGTACCGCTTAAAATGAACGATTACACCGAGCGCTAGCATGCTTGTATATCTGTTACGGTTAAAGTATTTTCTTGACTAGTATATAAACTAGTTGGATAGTATACAAACTATCCAACTGCCTGGTTATTTCGATGACAAATCACATTTTCACTAAAATAGCTACGAGTAATGGCTGGTTTGTATACTATCCAGCTAGTTTATAAACTATACAAAATTTATCGCTAAAACTCAAACCACAAGGGAATTACACAAATTAGCTAGCATTTTTGGCTAGTTTGTAAACTATCCACATTAGTTGGATAAAGTGTGAATCTGATATTGGTAACGCGAAACACCAGTTTCGATCAAAGTTAACAATGCTCTCAATGAATCATTACTACAAAAATACTTATTATGTTCTGAAGAAAACGTATGTGACCATTGTCAGAATAAAAACAATAATAAAGCGATGAGGGATTCATGCTAGGAAAGTCTAAGAAGGCAAGCACAAAAAATGCTACAAACTTCTCGCAAGGAATTCAAACCAGGGGACCTATTCTCAGCATATGCAAATTTGCATTCGCATATAACAATTTCCGAATGGCTACATGCGCATTCGTAATGAATATTGTATTCTTTCC
>CAJUYG010000601.1:122456-161422 GCA_910591675.1 Galerucella calmariensis
TTCCGAATGGCTACATGCGCATTCGTAATGAATATTGTATTCTTTCCTATTTGCATACGTGGTTGGCAAGTGTTTACGAACGGTTAGCTAAACACACTCGTGTTGTTGTAATACACCCATTGACATATAATATGTCAATGAATACACCATACACTTTAAAACATATACAAAAGCTAGGTTATGTATGGCAAATACGCATTCGTATACGTGATTCACTTAAAATATCCCGCTCGCTGCAATTTCGAATGATACATACGCATGCGAACCAATTGCGAATGTTCAAAAATAGGAACCTTCGCATTTATAAACATTACGTATGCGTATCTCAACATTCAGCAGCTGAGAATAGGTCCCCTGGGGACCCATACGAATGCGTATTTGCCATACATAACCTCGCTTTTGTATATGTTTTAAAGTGTATGGTGTATTCATTGACATATGTCAATGGGTGTATTACAATTTATTCGTGATTTCGAGTTCGAGTTAGTTTTGTAAGACTTTTCGTCATTGAATAAATGGCTGCACAGTCTGTTCACTTGCTTTTAATCCAAGCATCAGAAGATGCTGAAGAGAGAGCACCCCGAATTTATGAAAGACGGCGAAATCTCAAAATACCTATAGCAGTTTGCAAGATGCCTTTATATTTATTTTTATTAATATCCATTATTCTTGTATGCTAGAATTAACAAAAATCAGATCTGAGTTCAAATAATTTCACTTGGAACCCCAGAACACTTCAATAAAACGAGAGTAGAATTGGGTAGAATTTTGTCAATCTAAATGAGTCAGTAAAATTATTTTTAAGAAAGTGATCTTCACGCAAATAACACCTTTAATTTTAATAAGTAAAGTTTATTGTTTCAAACCATTCAGGAATTTGTTTAATGTTTAAACTAGGAAACTTAAGACTTTTTTTATGTATACTTTTTTAGTTGTTCAATTGACGTACCCCTTTAAACAATTTGGCATCTTGAAGCACACACCAATATCACAGAGCAAGCCATAGAGATAGTATTACTATCTCTATGGAGCAAGCACACAAATACAGTGTTCAAAATATTAAACCATTTTTTTTTCACATGAGTACTAGGTACCTACCTACAATTACATCTTAAATTGCATCAATATATATATATCTAGTACATACATATTATCTTGGTTTGGGTCACAAATTTTTGGTAATCCTTCGTTTTTGTCTGCAAAAAAACGATCAAATGAATAATAATGTTTTATTATTATTTCACGAAAACCCAACACCAAACGCTAGAACCCATGCTCAAACGTTTAGGGTAAAAATTTGTCCAACTTACCTATGATAAGTGATGATAAATGCTGTGATAATAGTATTTACCAATGATAGATAATTAATTTATTCGCAGAGAGGCCAATGAGTAGATTAAATAAAAATAAATTCAAAAATGACAACGTCTAACCTCAAATTAAAATAATACTAAAAATGAAGTTTTGTGTAGAAGGAGGCGGGGTTTGTTAGTTCACTTATTTGCTGTAAAGAGCCATGCGCAGCTGGCTGCGCATGAACTTTGTTCCATTTCTTCCCATATGATTTAAAACCTCTCTTATTTATTACTCTATGGCCTACACTCACCCTCCCTACTCTACAGATACAGAGTCCACACACTCACGCGCTAGTCGTGAATGTCATTATTTTCCCACTCAAATATCTGTCACTGGAGATTGAGAAGTAATACAGTATTGAATTGAAGGCACATTAAAAAAAAAAAATTCCTCTGAAGTGACATCATTAAAAACGTTTACACGTATGTCTCGCAGGTGCATTTACCAAAAACGGCACAATTTTATCACCTTTTTTTGTTCTTTTTTGGGGTGTTTTTTTCCCTTGAATGTATCCCAAATGAGCCACGATTCATACTCTGTAAGCAGAGAAGCAGAGAAAGAAAACGTGTGAGAATTCCACTATAGTGAGGACAAAATATAAGCGAATTAATCGACAGAACGTACTTTGAATACATAATATCTCTTTTTAACTTTTTAACTTGTTTTCGAGATATAGGTGTCAATAAAAACGACGACAGTCGGTGTTTAGGATGTTGAAGAGATCCTTACGACAGTGGCGTTCATAAAAAAAAATCGAGAGGAGCCAGTATACAGAAGGATACAAAACTTGGGAAGGAACTGGTGGTGGAATATAAGGTAAAGGAAGATGAGGAAAGTGGGCAATGGACAGATATACATCACTGAGGGCTCTTTGGTACCAAAAGTGACTGGTATGAAAATGCCGAGACTCAATGTGTACACAGAACACAACAAAATAACTTTGATGTGGTTTTCAACACACTGGTGATGAACTATCCAGAGAGTGCTCAATTTTATATATTGGCAATAAATTAGAGTGGGTTAAACAAAAGCAAAGAGAGAGGGGAAATGGAGCTCCTCTTATGCACCACCTGAAAACATTCAGTGAGGAATCATCACTACACAAACATGAAGAGCTACTGAAGATGGAATGGAATCAAATCAGAACCCCACTTGTCACAGTCCACTGAGAGGATATCTATACAAAATGTAGGAGCACAAATGGAAACTTTTCAATATTTTTACAAAAAATAATTCTTGGATATCCCAGGCTAACTCCTGGGGAATACAAATGCTAACCGGTGTAGTCTCTTCTGGTCGACTGGTGCATGAGACTACATTAGGTCACCTAGTGAGTGTTGTGGAAATACCCCAAGGTTCTGGGGTGTAGCTCGATAAAAAAGCGACAGAATTGTCGAATAAGAACATTGATTGGGTTTTATCTAGCCCTGTAGTACATTAAAAGAGTCTTTAACAATTTTCCAATACTGTTCATCCTCACAAAATGATAAATATAATTCAGTTGGTACCTAGGACCCGCCACTGAATTAGACCAGCTCGGGTACATCGTGTGGACGGGACAAGAGGACGTAAAAAGATCAATTTATATGTGTAATGGTCACTTTGGTGATGTTTCGTGACCCGCATTCTCGGCTCTACGTATTGTCCATTGGTCGTCATATGATGCCGTTTGTTGCTTTTGCTTTTACTTTGTTTGTTTTAGAATTACACTGCTTTTTGGGGTTCGAGAATGGTATGAAGGGACGTGAGCCGTCGTTATGTCTTTTTTCACTGAAACTTTAATGATTGCATTAAAATACCGTTAAAAGAATACCAATTACAAGCACGGTATGATAAAGTTTGTTAGTTCCATGTTAATAATAATAAAATTTACCTGAAATCGTTCTACTATTGTCGGAACACTCGTTATTATTTGAGATATGGAGGGCACCTACACAATGAGGCTTAGAGCTATTACATTACTATTGGAGTGGATCTTTGTCCTATCTCACTACGACCTTTGCAGATCTATTGTGGTCCTCCCTATATTTAGAGCTCGATAACCAGCTTTATTCTTTTTATTAGACGTATTAGCCTGGATACCGCCTCCCTTGCTTAGCTCTCTGACCTAGGTTTTTCTTCTCCAAGTATGTGAAACCGCACCCTTGCTAGGCCTTCGCGCTCACAGAGTATGTGCTCCAAGGTTTCGTCTATTTCCTGGCAGAACCTGCATAGGCTGTCATCCGCTAGGCCAATTGTGTGCATATGTTTTCTCAGCCTATAATGCCCGGTCAACATTTCCACCATCACCCTCGTCGTTTCTCGACTTTGACATAGTAGGTCGTGTGACAGTTTGGCCGAAGTGCTTTGAAGGAATAAGCGTGCCTTTGTCCTGGGGTTTCATACCACCAGCGCTACGCCTGGTTGTTTATCCATTCGTGGATGCTCTCTTTACTTGGGTATTTAGCAATTCCACAGGAAGGTTCTGGCTCTATCATACCTCCCTTGCCCACTGCTTGGCTAATTAATCGGCCTTTTCATTGTTTTTAATTCCTTGGTGACCTGGTATCCAGACTACGGTCATTCTATTATGACTACCTAGTCTGTTGAGGGCCTTGCGACACTCCCACAACAGATTTGATGTTATCCGATATGAGCGTATGGCCTTTAGTGCAGCTTGGCTTTCGGAGTAAATGGCGTTTCTCTGGGGCTTAGAGCTATAGAAAATATATTGTATGCAACATATACATAAAGTGCCTTTTTTCACTCTAATCTTAATTCTTTTCATTTTATAATCATGGTGATGTAAGTTACGATTTTTCTTGTAAAATGTTACTGAATTTGAAATAGGTTATTTGTTTGTTACTTTTATACCATTTTTTTCTTCTAAACAATTTAGTTCCGCCTTCAAAAGAGATAACAACCCTCAGACTAAATTAATATTATTTATAGCTTCTTTTGCTAGAACACCGACACAATCATAAAATGCGTATCAGACCCACAGCGACAGAAAAGATCTAGTTAACTTTCTCCCTTTATAAATTACAACTTAACTGTGATATGTCAACTTATGGGATAAGCAGAATGGTTTTTTTTATAAACTGTTTCAAAATGAGCAAGCAGGTAGGTGAAGTCGAGACGTCACACATGGTATCTTGAACATTGGTGTGTTGTGTATATTATAAAACTATTCATAATTTATATTAAAAATAAAATAAATATTATGATATTTATACAGTGTGGAAACCACTTATGGAATAAAATTCTTTGTCATTATTTTAAAAAATTATAAAAAATGCCGAGACACGTCAACTTTTGAATTGAGTTGTGCGTTACGTAAACATACATTTGAATGTACATGGTGATTCACGCAAGTATGCCATAGTCGGTGTTGTTTTTTTTAATGAAACACCCTGTATATTTGCATATTTTTGGAAATCCTCCCAATGAACCGATTCTAACAAACTAAATAATGTATGGTTAATCATGAATTATACAGGGTGAAATTTTAAAATTAATATTTTATTACACTTGAAATATTGGTACTTTTTTAAATTAGCTAAATATAGATTTATCGAAAATCTAATCTAACTAATCATTAGACGTATTTGTATATAAAACAAAACCTGCTACGGCCATGAATTTTATCATAAATACCTAAAAATTGCCTGAAAACGCCAATAATTGGACAAAATAGGTATATAATGTGGATTGTTTTAAATCGGTAAATAATGTGGATTTTTTTTTACTCTCAGTTGTTGATGTGTTGACAGTTTATACTGAAAAAGTAAAATCTTTGTCAAACACTCTTTCCTTGTCGACATAACAATGAAATATTTAAGGCGACCATATTATTGGTCCTATATTTATAGATGGAGATTTGACAGCTGGAAAATATTTAAATAGGCTTAAAAATGAAGTTTTTCCTGCGTTGGCCCTAAGTGGGAGATAAGGCAACAGTGTATTTTCTGCCAATCGAAAGACAAGGGGAGTGCCGCTTCCAAATGCCGAATGTTCTTTCTATTGTGCCTCTGATTCTAATTTGAGCTTCATTAAAAAGATAGAAAGATTTTCAACTTTATTTTGAGTATATGGAATTGGTGTGATCATGTAATGTCTAAGTGGATATGCACTATCACCTAATAAAACAGTATTTCTTAATTCGTTTCCTTCGAAGCGTAGTTTGATGTTGAAATTGTCAAAAATATTGGCATCATGGGAAGAGCCAGGCCATCGAGCAACTATATCCCGAATCTTGTAACTGGCATCACACACACACTGCACATTCAAGGTAAAGAAACCTTTTCTATTCCTAAAAACTTCTGCATTTGGACCCCTAAAAGGTACAAATATATTAAGGATTTTATTTAACTACCTTGTTAAAACGTACCAGGGCTTTGAATTTTCATATGTGTGCAATCTATCGCATCAAGAACTCTAGGAAAACGTGCTATCTCCTGAAATTGTACTTGTTCACGGGTCTTTTCTTCCTGTGTAGAAGGCATATAAATAAATTGTTGTCCCAAACTGGCTAGTTCAGAGGTAACCCTATGAATTATTTTGGCAGCAGTTTACTCATAAATATTTCCAAAATCTCCAATAGATATGTAAAAACAACCTTTGCATAAAACCTGAGAGTTAACAAAAGCTTGTTTCTAAAAAATTTCATTGTTATCAAAATGGTTTTCTAACATAGTTTACAATACAATACCTTTCAGATTGTTGTAAAAGTCTCTCTTCTATGAAGGCTAAAGTTTCTACAACCGAATTTTTTGTAAAACGAAATCTATGAAAAAATTCAAGATTATCCCAACAGTTTAAATTGTCCCATTGGTGAAATCTGTTTTGGCTATTATAAGGTGGGCGATCGTCAATCTCGTCAAGAAAAATATGTATGTGCTTTGCAAAGTCAAACAACGTATCATTACCCAAATAACTGCCCAAAACAACATATTATTACTAATTGCAGCAATCAAACTGTCAAATTTAGACAGGAGAATATAATTTTGAAAATCCAATAATTAAAATAATTCTGTTTAATTATAACTTCTCTTTATATATACATACTTCTTGAAAATAAGCCTCTGCATAATCGCCCGAATGTAATGTAACCTTTTTTTTTGCCAATTGGAACTAAATTAAGTAGAAGCCGGTAGTGGGTTCTTTGCTTTGGGCAAATAGGTCACGCTATATACTCTTAACTGGATCTGGCAATCACGCAACCTTTTAAAAGTCAACTGGATATATTTAAATTATAATAAAAAGGCTTTAATCTTTTAATTGATAGTTATTATTTGGAAAAGCAATTACTTGTAATTAAATCGTTTCAGATTATAGTTTGAGTTGTAAAGATTAGGGTTAATGTGGGGATATCTTACCACAATACAATTTTTTTTTGCTATACCGGGTGTTTTCTTGAGAACCCCATCTTTAGGGACTTATTGATTTTTGTATCTGAGATACAGGATTGTTTGTTCATTTTGCTCATACCTAGCGAATTATCACGTACATCTTTTTGATATTCAATACATAAAAATACATACCTACAGTGTGACCTATTTTGTTTGGAAGCACCCCTGTAAAATCCGCATTTTTCAACCGATTTTGTTTCTATTTTTTTTGTTGGATTCAGTATCAAAAACACAATTTTGGCACAAATTTTCATATCTTAATTACTATTTTCAAGGCCCTCTATGTTAATTTACTTTGCCAAAAAAAACAAAAGTATATTAGGTAAACAAAATGGGTCACACTGTATCTGTGATAATATCTGATGATGGTAACAGTTTACACCGAAACTAGTCGTAATATTTCTAGATTAGCATCATTAAACCATTTTAAAGCAGTTTGATACGGGATTCTATCACTGAGTATCTGTTTGCTCTCAATAAATTACACATAGTTGAACAAAACCCCATTTGAATAACCTGATCTAATATATACCCTCGCTATCATTTAGCCCCATTCAAATGTGTCTGAAACCCTTACCTAGGGCAAGCTTAAACCACCCCATCTCATGTATCAAGTAGTTACTTTAAAAAATAAAATAAATTGTATCCTATTCGCTATTCCTTCAATATGTGTATACCGGATGTCCCTTTTCCGATCGGACCCGCAGCTCATCAATACTAGTGATATCAACTTTGTCGCATGCTGGGAAGAAGAAATAGTGTCCCTAGTTAGAAGAGATGTTAGAATATATCAAAATATAGTGAGCACAATATATACAAAAGCTAATTATTTTGCAAAATATATTGATGATAATGACGATTGAGTTAAAATAAAGACCTCATTAACATTTGGGATATTAGAATCACATAATAATTCAATTAAAATTTATTTAAACTTAGTCGATTTTTGATTAGGTTTGAGCAAATAATAATTTCCGAAAATTACCATTTTATACTTATTACTAACAAATCACGCAGTTATTTTGATTAATTTTTCATAGAAATAAATGTAGATACCTAAAGTGAAAGTAAACCGAAATCCTTCTTCCGAAACATAAAGGTGCTCATAACTCGACTAATTGAACATTTATAATTTTGTAGGGTTCACCAATGGATTCAGGGGTAAATCATACATTCATTACTAATAATTGGAAATAATTTAACAGTCGAATCCTGACTTCAAATTATGGATTCAGGGGTAAATCATACATACAGGGTGATTCATTACTAATTGGAAATAACTTAATAGGAATAAAAAATAATAAAAACTTAATCCTGTCTTCAAATTATTAAGATTCAACCCAAAACACCTGAATGAAATGTAGCTGCTTACTTAGTTATAGGGTGTTTTGTTCAAAAATTTGAAAACTATTAGTGCTCAGTACTTCAAAACTGCTTTATGTACTCATTTCATATTTGACAGAAAGTGTAGAGGGTGTATACCCTACTGAATTATATTAAACAGACGTTTCTGGCTACTACCAGAGGCGTACGACAGGGAAAAGTGACAGGTTAATCGCTCCCAAATTGTACGACACTTGTGGAATAGAAATTTTAGCACAATTTTTCGATTCTCCAATACTTTTTACGTAAATAGAGTACTCTTTTTCCATAACGATAAAGTCAATATTTCTCGAGATACCTATTCTAAGTTAAACATGAATCTGCCCAATTTTGATGTGTAATAACTATTTCGATGTTTTGGACCAGTGAATTGCATTTAACACGCAAATGAAACTTCAATCTGTGTCAACAATGAGAAACACAACTATTAAATGGACGCATAGATCGAAAACAAATTGTGGTTCTGAAAATATAATCTAAATAAAAGTACCTACAATCTTAATAACATATCGGAAATATCAGAAACGAACTGTACCTAAAAACCTTTTATAACAAATGTTCTATGTCACCCCCGTTTACTTCAATAAGCTTATTAATTTTTTGGCTAAATGATCTCCTAATCTTGAGAAATATGCTAGGTTGATTCACAATAAAATTTGGCAAAATTGGGCAGCTTCATGCTTAATTTGAAATATCTCGAGAAATATTGACCTTATCGTTATGAAAACAGAGTACTTTATTTACGTAAAAAGTATTGGAGAATCGAAAAATTGTGCTAAAATTTCTATTCCGCCAGTGGCGTAGAATTTGGGAATGAATAACTTAGCACATGCCCCTGTCGTACGCCTCTGGTAGTAACCAGAAACGTTTGTTCAATATGATTTAGTGGGGGGTACAGTGCTTATACTTCATGCCAAATATAAAATGAATACGTAAGACAGCTTTAAAGTACTGAGCACAACTAATTTTTAAATTCTTAAACAAAACACCCTGTAACTAAGTAAGCACTTACATTTTATTCAGGTGTTTTGGGTTAAATCTTCATAATTTGAAGTCAGGATTCTACTATTAAAATATTTCCAATTAGTAATGAATCAACCTGTAAAGAAGTTTGTTAGCATTAAGGTAGTAGCAAAAAACAATTTAAATCGCAGAATATTTCCATATCTACCACTTTGCTAAAAATTTTCAACAACAAAAAAAACATTTTAGACTTGAAAATCGCTAAAATTCTGTAAAATCCGGTTTAGTTTTTGCACTTCTTCACCTCCAAATTATAACATTATAACATTTTAACAATTAACACATTTTTACTTGAAATGTCATGCAAATTCCACAAAACTGAATATTGAAATTGAGAGCACTTTCAAATGAGATTATTTACTATGAAGTACCTAAGATTCATTTAATCATTTTAATTGAAAAAAATTTGTTTTCATAGAATTATATTTCTACCTTGCTGTAGCATTGTTTCAGAATCAATAAAACTATTTTTAACATCTCAAGTAAACCCTAGCTTAGCCCATTCTGGTAATGTTCACCTATCCCGAGCGTTTTAAACGCAAATAGGATGAAGCTCTGTCACATATTTAGAAATTTACGGACAGTTTGACGAGTATTCAAAATTGCAGCCTTCTGCAGGTCTATGTACCTATGTGTTTTTGTGAAGACCTAGTTTAGTGAGGCTGTAGAGTCTTGGAAATTAGTCCAGTAGATTAAACTATAACCTCTACTGTATATGCGTGCCACATCTGTCTTTCCCCAAATGCAAAATTGCAATTTTCTCGTTATAGTTGTCTAGATTGTTATTATTAGGTACAGCAACACTCACTAGAATAACCAACTACGATATCTTAGCGAAGTACACTTTGAGCTTCGTTGAGTGTGTTTTCTACTTTGGTATGTATGTATGTATTTTGGGGTGACATTCACTGAGACCTAAAAAATCTATTGTGCCCCCTTACTTCTATTCAGTTTCTGAGGAGAGTCTCAGAAACTAGTAGTTCCTTTAGTCCTATTTCCCGGAGGAATGTTAGGATGTCTGCAGGCTTCAACTTAGGTAAATGTTCCTCTATTATCCAGTAATCTCCCAGGTGCTGTGCTCTGGGATTCTGAAGTGCTGTGCCGTTGGAAAGTATGTGGATGGAGGTTTCTTCTTCCATGCCACAAAATCTACGTTCTCCTTCCTCCACTATTTTGAGCTTTTTCAGGTGCCAATTCAGGCGACAATGTCCCGGTAGGATCCCTGTTAAAACTCTTAGCGCAGTTTTACTTTGACTTATTCATTCTTTTGATCTCAACAGGTTGTAGTCACCTAGAAGATTCTTTGATTGTATAAGCCATACTAGATCTTGCCAATGGTCAGATCTTCTCTTTTTCTCGGCTTTACCTATTTCTTTTAATATTACATTGGGGCTGATTCCGCAAAAGGGTTCAGGTCCCCAGAAAGGTATTTCAGTCCTCCTCTTTGGTAATTCATCTGCTTTTTAATTTCATTCTATTCCAGTGTGTCCTGGAATCCATAATAAGGTGACTATATTGTTGTCGCCTAGTTCATTGAGTTTGTCTAGGCATTCCCACTCCATTTTGGAACTGATTAGGTACACAAGAGCTCAGTGCTTTAATGGCTGCTTAACTATTATGATAATCCTTTGTCTTATGTATCCTTTATCAATATTGAACTGGACGTGGCGTGGATTCTCGCTTGAAAGATACTTGTGGTTTTTCCCAAGCTTTCAGAGTGTTTGGTTCCTGGCCCGAACACTCCTATCCCAGTTCCTTCTATTGTTTTTGAGCCGTCTGTGTACCATGGCATTCTTTCCAAGTCTGAAAAGTTATACTTTTTCATCATACCGCCTTGTGGCATGTCCAAGGTTGTCTAATTTCTAAGAAGTGAGGAGGTGGTTTTTCTTAATGATTTTCTCTCTACTCTACCTTGGTTATTGAAACATATTATAAGCAAATTCTAAAAAAGTGAATACCTGATAACAAAAATATTTTCGTAAAAAATAGGACAATTGGTATATATTAGTAATGCTTAAAAACAAATCACGCGCCCTCCATGTATATGTTGACACAATCGAAATCAACCCTTTAGAAATTTGGATATAACGTTCCGTAATACATCAAGTTTTTAGAAAGGGAACAGACGTATCGTATCAAATTAGCATTTTGTAGACCGCAACCCGACCGTCCCAAACGTTGTGACTGCAATACCCGCGAGGATAGGAACCGACCAAGGGAGGAATGGGGGTTACGACAACGTGTAATCCCTTCATTTGATTCCAAGCTGATGCTTTGTTTGTTGAACAGCCGCGCTGTATAATACACTGATAGGGAAAACGAGTTTTCGAAAATTTGCATCTATATTTTTTTTATTATTTAAAATTTAGTTCGGAGTGAAATTAATAATAAAATTTAGAAATTCCTTCAAAAGTTGTAATTATTGAATTTGCTATAAAATCGTAAGTGTCCATATAGAGAGAATTTAATTGAATTACTTTTTTTTTATTATTGAAAGACTTGTTCGTTCAATCGAAAAACAAAAAAAAAGACGGTTCTTTTCTGCTATGGAATGATGACTAACGACATTTCATTCAATGGGTATCTAATTGGCCGGGTGACTAATTGCTTTTAATTAAATTTCTGCTTTTGTGGCGTTTTTTAAAATATCTTCTCCGAAGAGACATTAAAAAAAGAGCCAATAATATTATGAAAAATCATAAACTCTGGTTTATAATTATTTTTTTATGTAGTTGTCGAAATGATCTTGAGACGATTACTTTTAAAATAACAAGGAAAATCAAGTATAAAGAATATTTCACAATATTTCGTATTGGACATAAAGTATGGTATAGTACATTCAATAGCCTTCTTGGTGTGCGTTATCGTTTGTGTCGTATATCCGGGTTTTCGGTATCATTCATTTTATTTGCTATTTTGACATACAGTGTGGAAACCAGTTATGGAATAAAATTCTTTATGTCATTTTAAAAAATAAAAAATGCCGAGACACGTCAACTTTTGAATTGAGTTGTGCGTTATGTGACCATAAATTTAAATGTACAGGGTGATTCACGCAAGTATGCCATAGTCGGTGTTTTTTTTTAATGAAACACCCTGTATATTTGCATATTTTTGAGATCCTCTTAATGAACCGATTTCAACAAACTAAATAATGTATGGCCAATTATGAATTATACAGGGTGAAATTTTAAAATTAATAATTTATTACACTTGAAATATTGGTACTTTTTTAAATTAGCTAAATATGGATTTATCAAAAATCCAAACTAATTATTTATTAGACGTATTTGTATATTGAACAAAACCTGCTTCGCCCATGAATTTTATCATAAATACCTAAAAATTGCCTAAAAACGCCAATAATTAGACAAAATCGGTAAATAATATGGATTGTTTTAAATCGGTAAATAATGTGGATTGTTTTCTATTTTGTCAGTTGTTGATGTGTTGACAGTTTATACTGAAAAAGGAAAATCTTTGTCTAACACTCTTTTCTTGTCGACATAACAATGAAACATTTAACTGAGACTCACCAAATTGAGATTTTAATGATGTTCGGGTACGGGGATAACTGCAGAAGTCAAGTTGAAGTGGCAAACTTATTTAATCACAGGTATCCCGAATTGCCTAATATTTCACAAAGTACTGTATCTAAAATTCATGCACAATTCAGAGAACTTGGACATGTCAAACCATTGAAAAGAAAATCACACTTCGTTGAAGATGATGTGAAAGTGGATATTTTGTTAAGTGTCGAAGAGAATCCAACTTCAAGTACACGTCAAATTGCCCGTACATTGTAGACCTCAAAGAGAGGATAACTACAGAAATACGGAATATTTTACCTCAAACTTTAAAAAAAGTTAAGGAGGAGTTCTATAGGAAACTGTGCTATTGCCAACAACTAGGTGGAGAACATTTTGAGCATTTATCTTAATGTATTAAAATCAAATACATCAGGTATTTTACGTAAGTGTTTAATAACCGTAAAAATAAAAATTTCACCCTGTATAATTCATAATTGACCCTACATTATGTAGTTTGTTGGAATCGGTTCATTAAGAGGATTTCAAAAATATGCAAATATACAGGGAGCTTCATTAAAAAAAACATCGACTATGGCATACTTGCGTGAATCACCCTGTACATTTAAATTTATGTTTCTATAACGCACAACTCAATTCAAAAGTTGACGTGTCTCGGCATTTTTTATAGTTTTCTAAAATAATGACATAAAGAATTTTATTCCATAAGGGGTTTCCACACTGTATAACTGTTCATTTTAAAATAGGTACAACAGATTAATTCAAATCCCTCCATCTTTGAGCAATTGTAAACATATGGATGAATTTAATGTCGAAGGAAATGCCATTTCACGTCAAGTTGAAGTGGCAAACTTATTCAATCACAGGTATCCCGAGTTGCCTGATATTTCACAAAGTACTGTGTCTAAGACTCATGTACAATTCAGATAACTTGGACATGTCGAGAAAACCACACTTCGTTGAAGATGATGTGAAAGTGGATATTTTGTTAAGTGTCGAAGAGAATCCAACTTCAAGTATACGTCAAATTGCCCGTGAAAATAATGTTAGTCATACAACTGTTCTAAGATGTCTTCATAAAGAAAAACTTCATCCCTACAAATTAACTTTTGTGCAGGAGTTAACAGAAGACGATCCAGATCGTAGAATGGATTTCTGCGAAAGATTGATGAATAAGCTGAACAGAAATGAGATAGCTTTTGGTACCATTCTTTATCTTACGAATCAACATTCACATTGAATGGTGAGGTAAACTGATAGAACTGTAGATATTGGTCAGCAGAGAATCCTAATTGGATGCGTGAGACACATACTCAGTACCCTCAAAAGGTGAACGTTTGGGCCGGTATCATAGGCGACCATATTATTGGTCCTATATTTATAAATGGAAATTTGACAGCTGAAAAATATTCCAATATGCTTAGAAATGAAGTTATTCCTGCGTAGGCAAACTTATATCCCAACGCAATAGATCCTAGCTTACTGAATGAAAATGTTTGGTTCCAGCAAGACGGGACAACACCCCATTATGCTTTAATGGTAGGAACTTATTTAGATGAAATCTTCCTCAATAAATGGATTGGACGAAGAGGTACTATTGAGTGGCCAGCTAGATCGCCAGACCTCACGCCGCTAGATTTTTTCCTGTGGGGTTATCTCAAGAACAAAGTATATGCAACACAACCAACTAGCATTGTAGATCTCAAAGACAGGATAACTACAGAAATACGGAATATTTCACCTCAAACTTTGAACAAAGTTGAGGAGAAGTTCTATAGGAGACTGTGCTATTGCCAACAACTAGGTGGAGAATATTTTGAGCATTCATTTTAATGTATCAAATACATCATGTATGTGTTTTATGTATGTGTTCAATAACTGTAAAAATCAAAATTTCACCCCGTATAAATCATAATTGACCATACATCATTTAGTTTGTTGGAATCGGTTCATTAAGAGGATTCCAAAAATATGCAAATATACCGGGTGTTTCATTAAAAAAAATAACACCGACTATGGCATACTTGCGTGAATCACCCTGTACATTTACTTTATGTTTACATAACGCACAACTCAATTCAAAAGTTGACGTGCCTCGGCATTTTTCATTATTCTCTAAAATAATGACATAAAGAATTTTATTCCATAAGAGGTTTCCACTTTCCACACTGTATATCTAACCTTAAATTTGATAAATAAAATCATCAGAATTGGATACAGCTTCCCCGAAAACCCGAGTAACGAGTTTGGAGCGATTTTCATGCACGCTGCCATCCCCCCCCCAATTCACCCACCGCGCACCCCCACAGAGCCACCCCCGTGCACCCTGGGTAATTTGAATGCCCGAGTAACGATTTCCAAGCGATTTTTCCTAGTTTTCAATCGTTTCCATAATGGTGCAAGTAATTATGAAATTGGAAAATGCATTTTCCGGTCCAGAAGGCGTTTTTCAAAAAAGTGCTAACCCACATTTTTCCCAGTCTTTTCTGGGACCTTCCTGAACACAATGCAGAAAACCGCATCTCGATATCTGTTGTACTCCGAAAATTCTTCTGTTTCCTGAATGCCCTGGTCTAATGATAATATCATTGGTCTTTTTTTCCAAATATTAATATAATGTATCTCTAATTACCATCTTAAGAAAATAAAAATGTATATGTCTTCCTGCTTCGGTAACTTTCGAGTTTCTACACTGGGTGTATACTTATTTCTCGCTGGTATAATATAGATATAATCTAAACGAGGTATCCATCTTAGTTCTGGTATTTACCTGCATCTAATTATGAGCCATGTTTTGAATTAAATAATTACCTAAAAATAGACTCAATTACAACAAAAAAATTCCCTAGTATATGTAATTAAATTTTGGAGAAATACCACAATTATTTGGATCTTTTATAGAGTGACCCAAGTTTTTATTCACAACATTTGTTACTAATTTTATTTATAAGTTGTAGTAATGTGAGCCACCTTGTATATCCATTGATATATGTAATAATTAGAGTTGTAATTGCGGCGTTTCTAAACACATTATTTCTCTTAATTCGTCGGCTCTGCGTTTCATTATTACGAGAAAACTTTTTTAATTAGACGTCGGCCATGTTAAATGATGGATTTCTTTCAATTATTTCTTTTTTTTTCATTTTTAATTCGTTGTTAAGGAAAGTCATAAAATGAGATTTCACAGGAAATGTCGTCATTTTGACGGTTGAGGATTAGTAATATTATTAAAACTATTTGATTTTAACTTTGATCAACGAAAACAGAAAATTCATTTGACATCATAAAATGTTTTTGAAGGCGTTGGCAGCATCTTTTGGGATCTGGAAACATTGACCTAACAGTTTATTCTTAATGTTTGGAAAAGTTATTAGGACTTAGGTTGGGTGAGGTTTGTGGTGAGTGGGTCTATAAGACACTCCACTGCGACTGGCAAGAGTCTATTGTGGCTCACGCCTATTCAAATTTCACCAAACAAACTCAGCTTCTTAACAAAGTCGATTAGTTTATTTGGTGAATGATATTTCAGGTCCGAGGGCGAGAGAGAGACCCTGCCAAACATCAGATACCTGATATATGCTCTGCTGTTTCATCAACTTCCAGACAAAGATGCATATGATGATTCAGATGACAGTGGCCTGTTAAAAGGCCTGTTAGACAACGTAGGTCATGTCTGCTGTAGTCTAACATTTGTTTGGAGATATTCTTCGAAGGATGTATGAAAGCCTTTGAATGAACCAATCCTGGTACATTATGCCAGAAGTCTAAAGCTCTTTTTGCTGTCCAGGTATTTGGTGTTTGTTTGGCAAAACTTATTGAGATGCCAATTGTAGGTTCTGGTCCAATTGAAACACGTGCAGCTCCCTCCCTTGCAAGAAAGTCTGCCTTCTCGTTTCCTTCCATGCCAGAATACCCAGGGATCCAGACCAGCAATACTTTATTGTGTTCTGAGTCTTTTTTGGCAGTCTAAAACCAATTTCGACGTTACACGGTGAGAGCTAAGTGCTTCCAAAGCCGTTTGGCTGTCCGAGAAAATTTTTTTGTTCTATGTGTGAGATTAGCTTGCTCCACTCTCTCCACACCACACCTGCACCAGAGCCTGAGGGTGTTTTTGAGCCGTCTGTGTACCAACAGCTGTCTGCTCTTAATAGTTCATCCTTACGGAGCACCCATTCATCTCTATTTGGAATGGGCTCGTTCACTAAAATTTTTAAATCATTTTTAACTGTCGTAAAACGAAGTACTGAGGATAAAAATATGATTCTGAAAATTTCATGTCAATAGAATATGTCGTTCTAATACAACCAATTAAACAAGCATACCTGTGACGTCACCGCATATGAAAGTTAATGTGCACAAACATTACGCTTCTGACTGTAACGTGCCTCGCGTAGAATTTATTCTGGTGGACAAAGTTATGGAGACAACGCTATAGGTTACTCAGTAAAAAATTGCAATTTTTTCAACTGCAGACTGCTCAATTAAAGGAGCTTATCCAAATGCTATTTATGATGAATGTGTAGTGGAAATTAAATCACCAATGTTAAAAAGAACAAGAAAAACCTATTTTGATGAAGCAGGTAATATTAGTTCCAAATGTTTACATCAGATTCAAATGCACATGCACCTCACTGGTAAAAAAATCGATATTTGTTAGAGCTGATCCGGACTTCGAATCCAATGAAATAATTTCTTTTGAAACATAATATAATATACGCCAGTTTTGTTGATAATCTACCGAAAAAGATTACCTGTTTTTTGGAAAAAGCAGTATTTAATAAAATTTAATTTGTGAAGAACTGACACATTATTTCATTAAATAATTTTGAACATTAATAACACCACAAGCTATAAGAACAATATTTAATAAATTTAGATTAATACAAGCGTGTGGTTTTCAATAACCCCTCTCAATATGGATTCACAACGTATTTTTTTTTATTTAAGAAAAATAAAGCGCATCAACCCTTTAGGTTATTAGTGCTACCAAATGAACAATAAATATTTAAATATTAAGTACTACTACGTATTTTATAAGGTAATTTATAACGATTCTGATAGAAAAATGAAATCTTAAAAATACACAAAGTATGTTGACTTATCAGTGAATGCTTCGAGTCTTTTTATGCTCAACTGCCATTGCTTCCGTTTTTTTTGCATCCTTATTAATAGAAATAAATGTTTTGTTAAATGTTTTATTCGTATGACTTTTACATTCTGGAACCGCACAATATTTATAGCTTTTTTTACTCTGGCTTTGGTCCATTGTGTCGAATATTTTAAATTATTCCTAAACGTTCTTATTTCACAAACACAACACTGTTTAGAGTTTGCTAAAACGTATAGCATATAAGCATATAAGCAAGCAAAATACTGTTACTAGCTAAGTAGTCATCTAACCGAAAACCGATCGGTATGGTATCCGCTCTCTGGAGAGATTTCATATGTGATGACGTCACGCCTGAAATTCGGAGAGGAGCGCTGTTTAATGTTTATAATTTTTTTAGGCAACTTAGGAGTCTTGCTGACGTCTAATTTTTTATACAGAGCCTCAAAATGATATGCTCTTCCTAATGGTAAAATAAAAAAATACGTGAATGAGCCCATTAGGACGGTATAAGGCATGTCGTAAGTTACTGTTGGAGGCATTATGTCAGAGGTCATTCCCAGAATACTGTGACTTTCAGTGTCCACTAGCATTCTGCTTCGTTCTGTTTGAGCCTGATTTGTGCATTTAGAAATATGCGATATGCGCAATTCTGTATGTTGTCCATCTAGCCTCTCTTCCCAAAAATATAATATTAGGACTTAGGTTGGGACTGTATGAAGATTGGTCCAGCAGTCCGATGGAGGATAGGAGATGGTTTTTCGAAACTCTGTATCCAACGAGAAGACTTTTTATATAAAACTATACTCGACATGACAGCTAATTTTTTTTGACATATCATACTTGTCGACAGGCTCCAACTATATATTGCAGATGTCCCTCGTAGCTTTACATTATTTAAATACTGTCTGCTGTAGCAACGGCCAATGATAAATCCCATCTAATTAAATCAACAAATCATCAAGTATGAATAATATTTCAACCTACCTGTATATCCTGTGAGATCCGAAAGATCAGCAATGGAAATGTTACCACATTATGCAAATCAACCTACTTGATCATAATTACCTACCAATTTAAGCTCATTTCTTTTAATTTCAACAACGGCGACCGGACATGGGCGCCATGTTGCTTCAAAGTTTAGATTTTAAGATAAAAACTAAGGCAAACCCCGAAGAACTGAACAACGCCCGTTCGACCAATCGCAAGTAAGTGAAACCGGAAGTCAGCTATTACACCGACTGCTCGCAATACTCGTTCACTTCCTCTTTGCATTTTTATTTTTTATTTTTCAAACCTTTTGTTTATTCGGTTATTAAGGTCTTTCTTAGTAGGTTGTGTTGGTGACTGTAGTAGTCACCAGCCATCTAGACTAGACGGCGGTTTTTATTGTTTTTGGTTCTGCACTGATAGGTTGAGTAATTGCATAGGATGTACTTTGAATGAAATAGGGGGTTGTTTTAATAGTATAAAAGGTTTTTCTTGTCGTGTGCAAAGTGAAACGATTGAATATGCGTTCTACCAAAAATATTATAATTTCAAATCGTATATAAATTTTCTAACAAGCTTAGTAGATGAGATGAGCAATTACAGGATATACATTTGTATGTAAGTTTATTGGGTTGACATTCACTGAGACCCAGAAGATCTATTGTGAGGATCTATTTAGCTTTACGTAGTTCGTGCGGAAAGTTTTTTTTTTATGTCGGGAGCACTGCAACCTTATTGGCTTATTGTACTCTACTCCCACTTTAGTCCACCTATCCAGTTATCCCCGTATCTTCGAGTAGATGATATAGATCCATTGGATGTGTGCCATATACTTCAGGTAGCACATTTGCTTCTCCGAAGATTGTTTGTCTCCTCGAGTCCAGTGCCCCACAGTCAGATAAGATATGGGTTACGGTCTCGGTCTCCATGCCACAGAGTCTGCAGCTGAGGTCCACGTTATGTCTGCAGCTGAGGTCCACGTTATATAACCCTATGTTATGCAGGTGATCTTTCACCGGGGTATGACCCGTTATATAACCTGTAATAATTCTTAACTTATTACTATTGATATTCAGTAGTTCTTCGGCCCGTTTTACACATGTGTTTCACTGTGTACCTGCTTTGGAGTGTTCCTCCACTGAAGTCTCTGTTGGCTTTGTACCCATTTTTGTATTTGCTTTGTGGTCCCAAGAGCTGGCTCTGGTCCAACATATGCTGAACCTCTTCTCGCGAGATCATCAGATTGCTCATTTCCAGAAATGCCGTTATGTCCCGGCACCCGCACTAGTTCATTTAGTTCTTTCTGGCATTCTTCTACTAGTCTGGATGTTACCTTGCAGTTGTTTAAAGCTGCAAGGGCTACCTAGCTGTCTGTTAGTATGTCTATCCTGTGAGTGTCAGTCCTAGGTTTGTTAATTCTGACACATTCTAGGATAGCATAAATATCTGCCTGAAATACAGAGGTGCGGAGAGTCTTAGAGACTTTAGCTCTATTTCCTGGTGGAATTTTAGGATATCTGCAAGCTTTAACTAAGGCAACAAATATCCCTTTTCTATCCAATAATCTTCGAGGTTTCTTCTTCCATACCACATAATCTTCATTTTTCCTCCTCTACTATTTTGAGACTGAAATAATCAACTCATAAAATCCCGAAAAAAAATCATAATTTGGTAAAAATTGTAATAACTTTCATGCATTGATTTTCGAGAGAGTTCATCATGAAAACCCACTGTGGTTGGTCTTCCCTCATATAATGTCACACCTTAAAGGTGCCGTTACTTTTATCACCTTCCAATATATATCACCCTTAAACTTTTGATATCAGTTACCTGAGAGAAATATTGGATTATAGAAAATATTGTGACACAACCACCTCAAAATAAATTTTGAAAAGACTAAAGACGTCCGACCACAAGTCGGAGCGTATCTATACAAGTTACAGGCACAGCTGAATATTCTTCAAACGATTGTTATCCAAAGAAAGTTAACATAAATAATGATTCTCAAGGCTGTGGTTAGCACTATACAGGATCGGTTTCAAGAGATTTTTATTCTATTTAGATAGATACAATTTTCCCAGACGTAGCCAAATATTACATTCAAGTAGCTTATATATAATGATCAGAGTAAGTTGTCAGATTAAGAGTACTACTAACTTTTGATACTATAGTATAGTATATAGTGTGTAACAAATAATTGAAACGGGGATGGGAGCTTAATATTGTTGAAATATATGGGATAAGAGAAAGAGGGCGATAAGACATTGGAGAATGAGAGACAAAATTGTTTATTTGAATCGCGCGTCGTGAAACTTGCGAATGATCGGTATTCTAGGGTTAATGAAGTTGAATAATTAAGCTATTTAGAGAAAGACAGACTTTGCTGAGTATAATTTTTTGCTAGTCTATATGTTCAGACCATTTAAGGGAATCGTCAATATAGAAACCAAGAAACTCAATCAAATTTGTAGATTTTATTGTTAATTTAAAATGTCTCTGTGAGAAAAAACTATAGTCTTTTTAGTTTAAAAACAAATACCATTCGGGTCAGACTAGAACTATGAACTACTTCAGGTAACTTCTGTAAGTTCCTTGTGGCATCACGTATTCTTTTTTCTCCTATTTTTTCTTCGTTGTGTCAGATAGGGACCAAAAATTATTTTATTACTAGTTAATCTTGACAACGTCGAAATAAAAAGTAACCAGAATATTGGAAAAGGCAAGTTTTGCTATGGTTCGAGAACGTCTTCAGCACCATAGATATAAAGTATTTAATATCGAACAAGATATCGTAGGTATTGAGGATTTTCTTTTTGATACGGTAACTAAAATTGACTTCGATAAAATAATAACAAATATAAATATAATATATTGAGATGAAATTTTAATCAATAAAATTAACACCGCATTTATTGTAAAAATCAAAATTTTATTAATGACATTTTAAAAAAATCAATTGGCATGTTTGTCAAAACTGAAGGTTGGGTCGAAAAAAATGGAAGAAGTGGCAGGGATTGAAGGAGTTTGACAAGTGTTTTATCTTCGGATAACGAACCCTAAAATTAATAAACATATTGTAATTATAAGATAGTTATTAAATGTAAATTTCACCACAATTGGCGCCCAACGTGGGGCACTTGACTCAGTGATAGAAACGGGTTATAATTAAAATAATAACATCTGAGGAAAATTTCACAATGAATGAAGAAAAAATTGACATTAATAATTTGACTGTGGAAGAACTCAAAGAACTTTTAAAATTGAGAAACTTGGACACAAAAGGAAGTAAACAAACATTAGAAGAAAGATTAACTACAGCCATGGAAGAGGAAAAAACAACAAGACAAGAAAGAGGAGATAGTATCATAAAAGAAGTACGCTATTACACCGAGGAAAAAACGAAAGGAACTGAAGAATTAATGGAAATGATGAGAACAATTATGTCTGACGTGAAGAGCACAAGAGAAGATATGAAGAGCACAAGAGAAGATATGAAGAGCACAAGAGAAGATATAAAGAGCACGAAGGAAGAGATAAGAAGTGCAAAGGTAGAAATCAATGAAAAATTTGATAGACAAGAAAAGAAATTCGAAGAGCACTTAACAGAAATGAGAAAACAATTATTTGAAAAGTATAAGAAAGAACAAGAAGAAAAAATGAATAAATTATAATCAAGCTTAATTCAGGAAAGTACAGATAGAAAACAGGAAATAAGAGATATGGTGAACAAGATGCGTGGAGAAGGAGAAGAACATATAGAAAAGGTAGATAGAAACATTATGAAAAATAATAAAAGGATACAAGATGTAGAACAAGGTATACAATTGAATATATCGATAGCGGAAGGAATGAATCTGAAAACACAGAGAGAATTAATAAGGGAAATGGATGTAAAATTACAACAAATTAAAGAAAATAAGAATACACAGGACTTTGAAATTTTAGAAACGGAAATAAAAGAAGAGTTTAAGAAGAAAATGATGGAATTGGAAAGTGAAATTCAAAACATAAAGACTAAAGCTCAACAAAACAATAACAATACACAAGGAATCAATTACATTTGCAATCATGGAGAAAGTAGTTTGAAATTTGATGGAGACATACGTAAAATGCATCCAAAGGTTTTTATCAGATGTCTTAAGATCAAATTAAGAGATATGTTTAATATTGAAGATTTGAAGGAAACAACTAGGTCTCATTTGAATAATCAACCATTGCTCTGGTTAACATGTAATGATACAATTATTAATGATTTTAACGATTGTGAAAGATTATTCTTAAAACAGTATTGGGGGCAAACAGAACAAGGTTATGTTAGAGAAAAATTATATTTTGGGAAATTTGATTTTAGAAAAAGTAGCAACATGAGTAACTACGCACTCTCAATATTCTCTCAAGCTCAATATTTCAGAAAAAAAAAAATTAGATGTTGATAATTAGATAGTTAGATGTTAATAATTAATAGTTTTAGGAACTTTATAAATTGGGGTAAACTTCTACAAAAATATTTTGTTTGATTAAATAAAAAAAAATATAGTTTTGAAGAACTTTAGGGAATGTTGAGATGAAATTTTAATCAATAAAATTATCACCGCATTTATTGTAAAAATCAAAATTTTATTAATGACATTTTAAAAAAAATCAATTGGCATGTTTGTCAAAATTGAAGGTTGGGTCGAAAAAAATGGAAGAAGTGACAGGGATTGAAGAAGTTTGACAAGTGTTTTATCTTCGGATAACGAACCCTAACATTAATAAACATATTGTAATTATAAGATAATTATTGAATGTAAATTTCACCACAATATATTACAACGTATGAAAAACAAAAACAAATTCAAATCCGGAAGTTTGAAATATTATTTGAGCAAAAAATCCAAAAAGAACTGAATAATTGTCAACAAAACAATCTACCGAACACAATCAATAATTTATCAAACAAAACTGAATTCTTCAGAGGTATTAGTTCTTTCGAAAGGATTAAATTTTGCTTTGACTCCAAAATCAATACCAAAGTTGGACATAATAAGTTTAATAGAACAAGTAAGTAGTGAATTAATTACCTGAACACGAAATATAAGAATATTTCATTCATGTAAAAAACAATACTCGAAAAGCAGAACAAAAATCAATTAAAAATCTCAAAGAAGATGATTCTATTATTATTCTACCGGCTGATAAGGGCAATTCTACTGTAATTATAAACAAAGTTGATTATGATTCAAAAGTAATAGATTTATTAAAAAATGGCCCTTATACTAAGCTACCAAATCAATTGGAAACACAATTTATAAGGTCTAGTTGTCATATTTTTTCGTTGTGTCAGATAGGGACCAAAAATTATTTTATTACTAGTTAATCTTGACAACGGTAGCTGGAACGCTACCGAAACGTCGAAGTAGAAAATAAAAAACATTATTGTGATTTGACTCCCAAAAAATAAGAGAAAAAAGAATACTTCAGGTAAATACAGTGAATTCACTATGTTTTATGTGTCCTGGGATGAATCTTACTTCCATATTTTCGGTTACCATGAGCAATCATCCTCAAAATGTACCATTTGGAGTCCGAAAACATATCTTTATCAGGCCTACATTTTTTTTAATGCGTGGATGGTCTGAGCCAATCCTGTTTACCAAAACAAGTCGCTATTCATCATTTAGGAACAGAAATCTTGACACTGTATTTTACCTCAAAGGCATCCAGTAACAACGAATAATTCGATATTCGACTTATAACCATTTGTCATCTTTTTGTTCAGGAAATAAATAAATCCTTTGGGAATATCTATAGGACGAGATTTTTGGCTCCTTTTTGGTTTAAGCGCAAACGATTACTTTTTTTGTTTTGATTCGTGTTTTAGTTTCAAAGCAACGTTGAATGGGAATTTTTTTTCCAAGATTTGTGTATTCTGTTCTCATAAATAAATCTTTTTGTGTTTGTGTCTTCATGAAATAAACTTCATTAACGAACCTGCTGCGGAATTTAAACCTATGTCGTTTTAAACATGATGCTTTTTGAGAAAATACACTGCTTTATACGTCGGTAGTAGATTAAAGAATCATAAAGTGAAAATAAAACTCTTGGATGGTCGATTTATGGTAATGTTTTATCTTTTAAACTCAATGGAAATACAATTATTAATCTTTTCAACCCAATAAGCAGAGTAGTAGGTAATAACAATTAAGATAAATACGAAAGATGTACTTTTTTGTTGTAAACTTAAGAGACAAAAATATACTCATAACTCGATTAATAGGAAAACTTGAACGTTCTAGTCAACACCAATCAGTTAAGTGGAACTTTGAGTTGATAGTTGAAAGCATTAAGGGACTTTCTTGAACTAAAAATGCTCATACCTCAACTAATGGGCTCGTTTCATGAATTTCAATGAAAATGTCACAAGACATATTGGGTCTCAACTCAACTAAGTATTTGCAACTAACAACGCCACTCTACGATTTCAAATAAAAATGAAAAAAAATATTAAAATTTGAATTCCTGTGGTAGACTGTGATAGGCTAAAGCCAATGACAAACAAGGAGATTTTGAACTGTTGTCAGAAAGGAAAACTTTATAAGTAGACTAGTTATCTTTTTTCTTTTACATCTGTTAAACAGAAACGCAAAGTACTGTCAAAACGTACTCTTTCAAATGATGCTCTCATAATCGGGTGCCTCTTTTTAAAAAAGGTAACTCTCGCGTAGTCAAAGAAAGTTGGAAATATATATTTCAAGCTGTAGTTTTCGACATGACGCTTTCAAAGTAGAAAATAAAATGTGACGATGATATAAAATGATATATCGAAACAATTGTCAATTCTATTAGAAAACTAATATAGTGGAGTTATAAAGAAATAGTGTGTTCCATTGAAAACTAAAATGTGAAGTCGCTTTTAAAATCACTTTTAACATATAGGAGGCAATGCTGTAGTGAGCGTTGAAGAAAAAACATTCCTCAGTACACATCGCGTCATATAAAACTGGTACAACTATTATAATCCAAAATGGTGTTTTTGTAGCTGTGTAAATTGATCTTTTAAAAATTGTCAATGCTAAAGCAGCTGTTATGGTATAATTTCTAGGGCAGTGATGCCAGCTCAACAAAAATGTTAGTATATGTAATGATGAAATTAAATTTTGTAAAGCAATAAAACAAATTGGAAAAAAAAATCTATTATATCATTTATACACAAACAGTAACTAGCTTAAATTTAGAAATAGTGTGATATTGTAATAAATACAAAAGTATTACATTTTTACAGGTTCGAATATTTTTTTAAATAAAATTTGGTTGGTTAATTAGATGACTGTTTTAAAAAAAGGTGAGACAAGGATCAAACTATTGTAGGAAAAATAGGAAATGGAAGAACAGTTTTAACTAGAATAGAGCTAAACATAGCTTTATCTGATTATTTATACGAAAATCCCTTTAATACGGCAAGACATGCAAAAGATACAAAAAACTAATGCTTCAGTAACAACAGAATCGAGAAAAATTAGAAAACCTGATTCAAACAATTGTACATTTGTAGCCATAAAATTCCAAAAATAACTACAAAATTTCAATAGAAAAGTTAACAGTTTTAGATTTGGATACGAGATCCACGTAATTCAGAATTAAAACATTTCAAATAAATCAACTAACAAATAGATCATAGACCATGGTAGCATGAAAGCCATGAAAGTTCACATTCAATAATTAATAACGTGTCATACCCCCATTATTATTGATAAGTTCTTGTAATCTTGTAGGCATTGAGTTAGTTAAATTTAATGTTAAATGTTCATCTTCTCTCAAGCTTTCCCAGGTTTCATCTATTAGTGTCCATAAGTGCTCTTTGTTTCGTGGAATTGTATTTAAATTTTTAAATTTTTTTACCATAAGCCCCCAAACATTTTCTATTGGATTAAGGTCTGGACTTTTAGCGACCCATGGTAGCGTTTCAATGTTATTTTCAGCAATATAATTGCGTACGCTGAGAGCAGTGTGCACTGAGCAATTATCAGGCTGAAAAATAAAATTATCATTGGGGAAGATTTCCCTAACCGATGGTAACATCACTCCATCTAAAATACCCAAATAATTCCTCGAATTCAATCTTCCTTCGATTTTCCAGCACATTCCTAAACCTCCTCTATACATCCAAGCCCAAACATTTACAGAAAATCGTCCAGACTTATAATTAGAAGAAATATAATTTTCACTAAACCTACTTCGAGGAGGTCTATAAACTCTAATATGGCCGTCATTATGTGATTGGAATATTTTTTCATCGGAAAAAATTACCCTGCCCCAAAAATTTAATGTATCGTTTAAAACATAATTTAACGCAAATATTATTCTACCTTGCTTATGTTCTTCATTTAGTTTGTATTTACGGGCGGCTGCACAATTCTTTAAATAAGTTTTTCTAATTCTTCTTAATGCGGTTGTTATTGAAGCATTGAAGTTTACTGCAACTTTTGCATGTCTTGCAGTATGGAATGGATTTTCCCTCAAATAATCAGTTAATGCTTCGTCTTGCTCCGCTGTAGTTATAAATGGTCTTTTAGTTCCTCTTTTCCTGCTAACAGTTTTATCGTTATCCCACCTTTTTTTAATGTTTTGAATCGTGGTTCTACTCCTATATATTTAACTCTTGTGCAAGTCTTCTAATGGACCAACCATCCTCTATTTTGGAAATGATTCGCATTTTATCAAATTCACTTAAATGTGCTGGCATCGTGGATAATGCGTTTTGTCAAATTTGACACATGTGTCTGTTTGTCATTTTGATTAGTTAAGTTTGGTTTACATAGGGAAAAAAAAGTGTACCAGTTTTATATGACGCGGAGTGTACATTAAAAGTACCTATACTTATAAAATAAATAAATAAAAAACTTTAAATCTCTAGTATTACCGATTTAAGGAAAATTAAATGTTCTTTATTTAGGTCGAGTTGTTTGAAAAACATGTGATACAACACACATGTCGTTTTAGCTCTGGATCGCTTATTCTTCTTCTTTTTAGGGGATTTTGAGTGCCTCCTAAAACAATAACAAATGCCATAACCTACCAATGTTTTGTTTATGTGGTTTATTGTTTTGTGTTTATTGATTTCCGGATTTTATTAAAGTATTTGTGGTAGTGTTTTTTATTAGTTTTATGCCTTTGAAGAGGTAAATAAACAGAAGCACACTTTCTACTATAGAATAACACAAACAACTACTAAAAACTGAACGTGGATGATGTAAATTGACAACTGTCAGATTCTTCTAGTCGACTTTCACTTTGTCCTAATCAACTTGGATGGGCAAGTAGGATTTAACAACAGAACGTACTTTGAATCTCACAACAAGGGCTTCTGCCATTGGTTTAATTAAAGCGGTTTATTTAAATCTAAAAAAAATTTTAAAACTAAATTTCATGAATTTTTATAACTTTTTGAGATAAATATCTTTAACATGGAAAAAGATATGTTATTCTTACCCTTCCTGATATGAATTCACTTGGAAGGCTAAAACAAAAAACAGCAGATTCTTCTTTCACCAGGACACTCACACTCAACTTCTTGATAATTGGTTTGAATTAATAGCTACCTGTAATAGTGGTACGATTTTAAAAATTAAAATATAGTAGATGTTTCTTTTTACTTAGTTTTCTTCATAGCTTATTGATAGATAGGATAGAGACACAACTATCTCTTACTTCAATCTATACTTTTAAATGATAAAAATAGTATCTCCGCTCATGGTAAATATCTCTTTGACTAACGTCTTCTACAACAGGTAGACGAATTTAACCTGGGGCCCTTTTTAAAAAATATATTATGGTCAGTTTTCAGTTTAGGTCCAACTTTAGATAAGTATTATAATACCGAAAGAATGGTATTAGTCCTTTTTTATCTTGTTAGGATACCATAATTTGATTACCTTTTTATATGGAGCAAGCTGCGATATCTTCTACAAGAGTATTATGTCATTCTGATTAGATATTCATATCAAAGTAAATGTTAAAGAGTATCTTCCGCTTTCGGATTTTAGAAATCTTCTTTGTGTTTGAAGAATTCATTTTGAAAGACCACACCGGTTCTTTTTGAGTGAAGTATTCTAGTGAGAATTTAATTATTGTAATGACGGTGACGAAAATTATAAATTATTTTGATGTTATAAAGCAGATACTATTTTTTTGAAGTACAATAGGCAACTTTTTTTAATATAATTTCAAAGTTCCACAATAAAACATGGAATTTTTAATAATAATATGGTCATTGGCAATCTGTGTATTCCATATTTATTTTACTATAGCTTAGAGGGAAAAATAATAGTAGGTATATTATACACCAATGTGGTGAAGACTATTATTATTGACCGAGTACCAAGATTATTTCGCGAGGGGTTTTGCCGAGCGAAATAAGGTGCGAGGTTTATAAAAGCCTTCAGCACCATGGTGTATATACAATTTTTTCCACTATCAGCCAAATTTAAGACAAAAATTGAAAATAATTCACAACCGCCACGAGAAGCGCTTACCCCGTCGTCAGACTGACAAGTACACAGTCAGTTTTCGATATATTGTATGTATGTATTTTGGGGTGACATTCACTGACACCTGAAATATTGTGCCCCCTTACTTCTACTTAGTTTCTGAGGAGAGTCTCAGAAACTAGTAGTTCCTTCAGTCATATTTCCCGGAGGATTCTTAGGATGTTTGCAGGCTTCAACTTAGGTAAATGTTTCTCTTCTATCCAGTAATCTCCCAGGTGCTGTGCTCTAGGATTCTGAAGTGCTGTGCAGTTGGAAAGTATGTGGATGGAGGCTTCTTCTTCCATGCCACAAAATCTGTATTCTTCTTCCTCCACCATTTTGAGCTTTTTCAGGTGCCCATTCAGGAGACAATGTCCCGGTAGGATCCCTGTTAAAACTCTTATCGCAGTTGTACTTTGACTTATGCATTCATTTGATCCTAACAGGTTGTAGTCACCCAGAAGAGTCTTTGATTGTATAAGCCCTACTAGATCTTTCTAATGGTCAGTTCTTCTCTTTTTTCGGCTTTACCTATTTCTCCCAATATTACATTGGGGCTAATTCCGCAAAAGGGGTCAGGCTCCTAGAAAGGTATTTAAGTCCCCCACTTTGCTAGTTCATCTGCTATTTTATTTCCATCTATTCCAGTGTGTCCTGTAATCCATGGTAAGATGACTATATTGTTCTCTTCTAGTTCATTGAGTTTGTCTAGGCATTCCCACACCATTTTGGAACTGATCACACAAGAGCTCAGTGCTTCAATGGCTGCTTGACTATCCGACATTATGATAATTCTTTGTCTTCTTTATCCTTTCCCACTAAGCAAAGTAATATTCATACAATATTTCAGTAACCTTTCATCGTAATGTGTAATGTTACATCAGAGTTTTCTACTACTTTACTGCAAAGGTTCAGCAACTACTGAAACGGACGTTCAGCAATATTACAAACGGAAAATGCCATTATTATTTACTCCAGCAAGGTCACTGCAACATTGTATATAATGTATAAGAGAAATGTAAATGCGATATTAAAAATGTCGTTTCGTGACAATGTTGCTGCTGAAATTGATTGATACATGTAATGTTTCATAATTAGTAATTGTAGGAAGGTTTCTGTCATGAGAATTAAGTTGTTAAGTTTTAATATTCTTGCCTTGGAGGTCAAAAAGACAAAAAATATAAAATATAGAAATTTTAATCCTATGAAATATAACAAAAGAAAACAAATAAGTACTCCAGTACATTGAAATGTTAAAATAAAATAAAAATGCTTGCTGCTCTTAGCAGGTACCTGAAACAAAATAATCATTGAATGGTATGTTCAGCTTGAAGATTAATAACTTGATCTACTACCTACTCTACCAAACGTCTAAAACATATTTATAAAGCAATCTCAACAAACCATTGAAAATTTTCGAATGAATTACCTTCAAAGTTTTATACATGATGATAAAAATCACTGCTTTCCTCTGTCAAAATAGGTTTTGGCAAACTGCAACCATGTCATTACATTCCTTTCACAGCCTTGTTGCATGGAAAGAAATATCTCACTGCATCTGCAAAAAAATATTGTGAATACCTACAATTATTAACTTGAACATTATGGTGCTATTTCTCATTAACGCTCCCAATGTACCTACTGTAGAACCTGGAACTAAACTTGAAATGAAAAAGTATTCCCCAACATTTACAAATGTAAAAGTATTCTCCAACCTTTCAAATTGAAAAGAACTGTAGTTTACTGCTTTCAACTACATACTCACCAGTTGTTGTTTGTTGTTTTCATCTTCCAATTTAAATATATATCTTATAAACATAAATTTATTACGACAATTTCGTCCCTACCTATCTGTATAATAATATGTACGTAACCGACACTTACTACTATTTTCCTACTAAACACAGAAGGATAATACCAAGTCATCCTAACCTAAAATAATAAATTATGTAATTGCTTTACCTTGAATGCAGATGCGTTTTCCATTGTGCTGCCACCAAAACAAAATTGCAGAACAATAATAGTTAAAAATAAACAAGAGTACCTGAGTAAAACAAATCACAAGGCACAACACACCATAATACAACACACAACTAAATTGCAAAATGAGGCGTACTGCGTACTTCTCGAACACGAAACTCGAGGGAATATGGTGGCGCCCCGGCATCTTCGCATGACCGGGAAATACAAAATTGTTTATTTTAACTGCTACTAAAAGAAGTGATACGCTATTGGATAACGAATACTTTATTATTTTATTCAGTTTCCACGAAAAAACCCTTACAAATATGTAATTAATTTGATATTCGTTGATTTCCTTAGTGGTTATCGCTTATCCTGAATTGATTTTAGTTGATCATTTTTAATTACATAGGGTGAGCTTTAAAGAAAGTCAAAAACTTAAGAATTATTGCATAAAATGGACAGGTTTAACTATTTTTAGTTCTGGTTCACTCCCACGACCACAACTAACAATGGGCATAAGCCATAACCATAACCATAATGAGTGCGATGGGTAGAGAATGATTCTAACTTCAGTGGCGCACCACTTTTTAATACAGTGAAAATACCATTAGAAAATAGAAGGAATTGCACTTATATTATCACATATGTTTGAAATGATGAAATTTATAAAGCCACAAGGATTGAGTACGGTATTAAAACTGTTTAACAGTCGTCACAGTCTCTTTGAGTATTCCTTTGATGCATTCAACATTAAAACGTCCAAATGTTGGTACTAAAACAATTTAATGTTAAATTTCAGATCAATAAAACTAACTTTTGCGGTTATAGTTACCTCGACATTTCATTAAGACATTCATTTGCAGCAATACAAAATTTTAAACAAAACATTAAACAGTATAATAAAGCGAGTATTGCGAACAAACTAGTAAAGAAAAAAGGATGAAGTCATTTAACAAAGATCCCCTTCGGTGAGATTCATCAGATCTAAGACGGTCAATACATATTTCTCTCAAATTCTCTTACCATCCGGCCATCCTATAAGAGGGCCCGGGGCTTTTGGGGCCGTCATCCATTCAATCGACAACAAAAAGGCATTCCTTAAATAATATTTGTTCAGCTAATTTTACTTAATAAACACTCCACGAATTCTTGGTACATTCTTTGAATATGCCAAAAATAACCGTTTAAGAATATGAATACGAACATAAATTGAAATTGTTTTCACCATAATTTCTTTCTAGAAATACACAGTTTGTTCAAATTTTCATTTTCTGCAATTCGTTGCTCTTTTTAAAACTTGTAAATTGTTTTGAAACGATTAATAAGAATTTCTTGTTCAATTTATTGGCAAAAAATACAGAACAATTTTAAATGGGTATCAACAAGTTTAGGCATATTATAGGAGACGAAAATTATGCGTGAAACACGAAAATAGAGTATTCTCAAGACTCCCACGAATTGAGAAAAGAACCGCATGTATATTACGTGTCTTCTGGACAGTTAAATTAACGAATTATCTCACCAACCCTCCTTAACGGCCGTTTTCATAACAAATGCTCAAAGTTCACTTTAGCTAAAGTGACCTCATCACTTTAACTTCACTTAAAGTTGAATGATTTTCATAACATTTCTGTTCTGTTCCTTCAAGTAAAGTGTGATTTTATGTTTATCAATTGAAGTTGGTATCAGTAACTATGACAGTTTCGAGATTTTTTCAATTGAAGTAGGGTTATGTGTATGTTCGTATTATATTTTCATATTAGTGTTTATGCTTTCTTCTGATTTTCAACTTGAAATAAGTGTAATGAGTGAAGTAAATAGAAAAAGAGTTAGGGGTACAAATTTTACAACAGAAGAAGAATTGAATTTGGTGAAAATAGCTGGAAAATATGAATCGATTATTGAGTGCAAAACCTTCGAAGGTTCATTCATTTCGATAGCCATATTATGGAGAACCGCAGTTGCTGCAATTATTTGTCATTGCTGTATCCGGGTTAACCCTTATACCTAGGGATAGTATAGGAAAGCGTCTTTTCTAGACATCATACTGTCTTTCTATTGTATTTCTAGCCTTTGTATTTGTTTCCTGCAGAGGAGTCAAGAGATATGGTTGAACTCCATATCCAGAGTCTTCAATTAAATGGAACCTCCTAAATTGGCCTCCTTCAAAATCATTTTTCAATCGACTATTATTAAGAATTGTCTGATCATGAGCACTCCCTGGCCATCTCGCCACTATTTCAGGTTTGCTTAACCTGAATCTTTGGTAAAATTCTTCATCTGACCAATGATCAAAATCTCATTCTCTGTTTATATATTTTTCGTTTCCTAATGTCACTGTCGCTCTCGTTGCTGCCATCCTCAAAGGCTGATGACTTGGTATCTATTTCCATCTCAAGAGAATTTGTTCACAATACTGACACAACGAATTGAAAACTGTCTTAAATTTTGAGGTTAAAGTCGCCTAAAGTCGCGATTGTGTCCACTTTAACTTAAAGTTGACTTGAAGTTATAAATATTGTTATGAAATCGATTTTTATTTAAAGTTTGCTTTAAAACATAAAAAGCAGTGTTGAAGTTTGTTATGAAAACGGCCGTTGATACTCAAAACCGTGCCTTTATCTTTTTATATCGGTATCTACTGTATATCCAGGTCTTCTTTGAGCCTGATCAGGTTACAGACTTAGCTCTAAAATTGATAACATGCTTTGATCTGTTTGCAATTTCTATTTCATCACTTAGTGGGTCCTGTTCATTTTCTATATCAAAAATACATACAGTTATTTAAAAATGGATGGAAAAAGTTGAAGTTATACTAAGTCGGTATCCTGTAGTTTTTATATAATATTGATAAGTTACCTGGTTTCACTTCAAGTTTGAATTTGTAATATCTATGTAATAATTATGTACTTGAAAACTAATACTTTCAATTGCGTCTTCTGAATAATAGAACACTCTTGCAATTATGTCTTTGTTCTTCTGGAAGTACAATACGCAGACTACTTGTATATTCATCTCCAAGCTTTTATTCTTTTTTTATTGCTCGAGATACGTATCAACACAGGTACAAAACGACAAATACATTTTCACAATAAAAGAAACGAAATTATAAGTTCTACTTTCGCAATTGTATCTCCTTTTGTGTCATGTTTTGACCGTATTGGTGCCTAAGGGTAAGTAAATGCTCCATTTGAAGAAGGTTTTTTTTTCAGTTTCACAGATGATTTGAGTTCTAAAGAAAAAGTTTGTCGCATTGAAAGGTTGTCGGGAATTTTTGTTGATTTTGGATTTCGATAAGAAGGTATATAGTTACCGCCTTTCCTCGGGGTTTTCACGTGTAGATTTTCTTGAAGGAATTGAAGAGTAATGATAAATAAAAAAAAATACAACAAAATTAATATTTAATTTATAATGTTTGATGAATATACAAAAAATTCAAATATTTACTGACAGACGGGCTCTGGTAAAAAAACTATCAAGAATTCCTTAATAGACTGACACGAGACAACACATAGGTACCCAACAAGAAAAATGGAATTCTAAGAGGACTGAATTGTTGAATAGCGTTGTCTTGAAGACTTTTTGTATTTTTTACTACTACTACTGAATGTGCTGGCGAGCCTTGACCTAGCCAAACTAAAGTCAAGGTTCCGGCACTGAGTCCACTGGCGGGCCCATTGTGCCATTCCTGCTACCTAGACCAAGCCGAGCCCTTCAATAAAGGCCACAACCTTTTTCAGTGGATGCCTCCAAAGATTCGCCTGCGTAATACAGCCCAGTGTGGACACTCTAAGAGAACATGGACTGAAGTTTCGTCAGTCATGCCGCAATCCCTATATAGGGGCTATTCCTCTACTCCTAGGTTGTAGACACAGCAGTGCCCTATTAGGAGTCCTGCTATCTTCCTCAACCTACTCCTTGGTAGTTAAATAGCTGCCCCTGCGCGTCCATCAGTCTATCCCTTTAGTAGAAGTTTGGATTGTCTAGGACCCTGCAGAGCATTCCAATGAGCGAGGTGCTGGTTCATCAGCCACTTCCTCGTCCCCTTGCGTATTGTTTGCCGCCCCCTCCGCAGCCATTGCATCCGTCCTTTCGTAGCCTTCAAAACCAGAGTGGGCCGGAATCCATTCTAGCCACACTGCGTTCCGACGTGTTCCGACTTGCAAGATCAGCAAGTCGTTCTTGACATTCGTCAGCAAGTCCTGAGTTGATGGTACATCCACTCAGGGCTTTAATTGCTGCCTGACTGTCGGTGTATATGGTTATGCGTCAATCCACATAACCTCTGTCTAGGTTTATCTGCGCACATTCCAAGATAGCGTATATCTCGGCCTGATATGCTGATACCCCATCACTCAATGGTACATAGATTTGTGTCCTTGGGTAGGTAGGTAGTAGGTAGGAATGAATAAATGGATATCAAAGCGAGTCCTTTTTTACAATTATTATTGAGCTGCACACTGTATACACAATGAAGCCGTGGTTGAGTTACGAATTCTCAAGCCTTAATTTTATGGCGAACGTCAATGTTAGTGAAATTTAACCAACCAACATTATTGATATGCCGTAAAATTGGTCGCAAGAAACCATAATGTCTGTCAATAAAATACTTCGTAGGGTATCCAAATAACATGGTAGAATACGAATTCAATTAACAAGGAAATTCACTTAAAAAGTACTCGGGAAAAAAAGGCGATTTTAAAGTTCAGCCAATCCCGAAAACTTGTTATATAATTGATCGGAATGACATCTTCTCGAAATCCATGAGAAATATTGAATTTCTGAAGACATCTTCAAGTCGTTACGGAACAGAGCTGGATTTGCAAAATGTGGTTAATATAAACATTTTATTTGTCCAGGAGATGCAAGAAAAATTACTAAAAGGTTGAAACAATTGTTATAGTTTTCCAATATTTATAACAGAGACTTGCGTACTTCTAAGAATATTAGTACTGTGGAAGAAAGCTTCATATGAAAAATTACCACCAAATCTACGTCTAGCCTCTCTAGCATATTCAACCATATAATTATATTATTATATGTTAATAGATCAGATTAGAGAGAATCTGGCATTACCACACACTTACATACAGATCGCGAAATTTATTATGGAACCTTCCTGATTACACAAGTACGACAAAGAAAATATGAGAAAAACAGCTTGAAAGAGAGGCGAGCTCTTATTACTAGAGGCTGGCCGAATGTTGATTGTCCTTTACAGAGGTGGTATTCAGTATGTTCCCAACATGAAAAGAGTGAGGGTGTTAAAGAAATAAAAAAATACAATCGTTATTACTTAACCTGTACATCTTAATAGTTATTTATGATACAAGTGCGTGAAGTTATACTTTTGCGCACGAGTTGCGAAAATGCAAGGCACGAACTTAGCGAGTGCCTTTTTCGCAGTGCGCAAAAGTACTTCACGCACATGTGTCATACAAAACATTATCTACGAGCACATGAAGAAAGAATAAAAAAAATGTGCTCTGAAGGGATTAAAAAAACATAAATATATAATAAATAAATATATACACAACGAATTCTAATTTCAGGTGGTGTGCAATCCGAAGAATTTTATTCTTCTTCATTTAAAATGAGTGTAATTGAAATTTTAAATATAACAGAAAATATTTGTTACTATTTTGACTTCTGTCAAATTTACTGACAGCACAAAAGTTTATACAACAAACAACTAAATTCGAGGCAACTAGATACTAATTACATAGCTAAAAAAGAGTGTTAAAATGAAAACCCCATTTAAAAAGCATTGGTCATTTACGCACGCTTTTGGGTGTTATAATGAAAGTCACATATAAAAAGCGTTGTACATTTACGCACGCTTTTCAACGTACGTATAATGTATGATTTCACACATTTTTTTTGTTCGTAAATGGACTCATTTTAAAGGT
The DNA here is from genome assembly GCA_910591675.1 of Galerucella calmariensis. Lineage (NCBI taxonomy): Eukaryota > Metazoa > Arthropoda > Insecta > Coleoptera > Chrysomelidae > Galerucella > Galerucella calmariensis. Next base: position 159,636 of record CAJUYG010000601.1, read on the forward strand.
GGTACCTAGTAGATAACATTCATGTTTCTGACCAAGTTGACAATTAATTTCTAACTATAATAGGATATTACTTTTTCCTATGATCACATAGGAAAGTGACATATATCGCACTGATAAAAATACGGATAAAAAAGCTGTCAAATGAATTTTTATTAAGATTGACCACTGGCAAGCTGTCAAATATATAATTATTAATTAGATTTACCTTTATAATATGTAAATTTGTAGCGATCTATTTGAAAAGTGAAATTTTTGTCATTTTCTTGATTTAAAAAAATTTAGGGCGCGGTCGAGAATCGAACCCGCGTACTCTTCGTCAGTACCAACTAATCCAAATCACCTGTTATAATAGTAGGAAAATGTAATCATCTTTAATGTTATTCATAATAAGTATGTATGAAGTATGATGAACAATAATAATTTCATTTTCAATTTCTATAATTATCCAACCAATTAATAATTGTAAGAACCTATATTATATAGTTAAACTACTTGAATTTTTGTCACTATTGATAGTTATTGTTAATTTTGAAATCAATTATATTGACGTAAATTGTAACATTTTGTGTATTAATATGTCAGATGTTGATTCCACATTATTTGCTGAAATTATCACGTGATCGTAGGAAAAATTCTGTACATTACTCGTGCGAAAGTAAAAAGTGAAAAATCTCACTTTCCGCACACGTTATGTAATATACTATAGCAATTGTAACTTGAAAATAAAACAGTATTTCTTGAGAGAACCATAATTAATAAACTAAAAATCTCTTCCATTAATAACTTGAATTGAAAAAATAAAATAAGTAGGTACCTACACCTATTCTAAACATAAAATACAATCCGCAATCTTGAAAAAATTAAAATAAAAGTCCATTCTGAAGGTGAACATGATTTTAATGAATTAAGTGCTCAAATAAACCACCTTGCTGTGCCAGACAATAACCAAATCTGTGATAAAGATTTGATCTCATATCTCTAACATTATTTGGCGTAATGCTGGCACGAACGAGCTGTATTTTCACCCTCAATTCATTTAAATTATTAGCTTTTTCAAATGCATGTTGGTAAACGCTACTCATGTTCTTCTGAGATCCTCGTCTCCTCGACCTTATCAGATCTATGGGAGTGTACTTAGTTTAAGCCTTCACTAGACCCATCCTTACGACTATTACTGGTGACTTCAATCCTCTCAGTACTTTCTTCTTGGTAAAAGGTAAAAGCAACGATAGTAGTATTGAGAGGGTTTACAGATAGTTCCTCCTCTTCTCACTACTTGTTTAGTAGTTTAGGGTTTACGGATCAGCCTCTGTAGACTAGTCGAATTAGCTTACTTTGAAGCGAATATTTGGGGGGGTGAAAAGGGTGAAAATGCGAAAAACCGCTTTTATCGTTTTTTATTTTCCATTTACACAATAATAATTTTTTTTTGACGAAACTTGGTGGGAGTATACCTTTTTGTGTCCGAGAAGTCCACAAATTTTTTCAGATAAAAATATCGAGAGACTTCCGAGATAATCACGTTTTCCGGCCCAAAAAAATATTTTTCAAATTAAAATTTTCCTTCGGAAAATTGTCGTAGAGGCTTCATCCATGTCGCCATTTTTTCGTCTCGAGTTATACTTTCTTCTCCATTTAGAAACATGCTCAAAAATTGGAAAAATCAAAAAATGAATTCTGCACCCATCTTTTTTTACTGAATGTTAATAATTTGTTTGAATCTCCAAATATTTCTTGAAAACTAATTGCACTATTCAATTGTATGGAGAAAAATGAAAAAGATTCTT